>JALIZH010011288.1:0-100689 GCA_030522465.1 Rhipicephalus appendiculatus
GACAGACGGACGGACAGATGGACGGACAGACGGACGCCGGACGGAAGTCGGACGGACACCGGACGGACGTGAGCATGAGACATTAAAGGCTTTCGCCTTAAAGATTACACCATCTCCCGCTAAAGGGAACCATGTGTAGATGCGAAGCAGCGGGCGCTAACGCTTACACTGGCGGCGGCGTTGACGGTGGCGCTCATCGCAGCGTTGCACAGAAGAGAAACCTGGGGGGCGCAAAGCACGCGGTGATCGACCGGTGTTTCCTACTGGAACATCCCAATCGCTGCTAATGGGCAATGAGAGACAGGAGACTCGGACTGCACACAGAGACCCGCAGTCCGCTTTTAGTTAACGTGCACGCTGCGAATTTTTTATCGTTCGACAACGCACAGGAGAAATCTCCCACCGGCACCACCTTGCAGGGTAAAGATCCATTGCCATATATACGGGGTGGCCAGTGAACGGTTGTGCAGCGCGAGCAGTCGGTTTTTTTCAACCAAGAAACTCGCTAGCAGGCGCTGCCTGCGTCGGCGTCGCGAGGCGAGAGAAGGGGGAGCGTAGGAGGGGGGAAGACGCGCATGCGCAGTGGGGGGTGTGGATGCCGCGGGCAGGAATGCCCTAGAGGAGAGAGGGGGGAGCGTAGGAGGGGAGAAAGGGGGAGCGTAGGAGGGGAGAGAGGGAGAGGACGCGCATGCGCAGTGAGGGTGTGGCCTCCGCGGAGAGGGATGCCTAGAGGAGAGAGAGGTGGAGAGGAGGTTTTTTTATTTTCAATTTTATTTAATGGGTTGACGCATGCGCAGTGGGTGTGTGGACGGACGGACGGACGGACGGACACCGGACGGATGGACACCCGGACGGACGTGAGCATGAGACATTAAAGGCTTTCGCCTTAAACCTACTGGCTGCCGTCCTTGCAACAAACCTCGTTGCAAAGTCTGCCACCATATAACCACTTCACTTATCGCAAAAAGCACCGCATCTAACTTCAGCCTGAAAATCAATGGTGGCTATAACTGCGACACGCGTAATGTAGTTTATCTCTAGGAATGCTCAAGCTGCAAAATGCAATATGTAGGCGAAACCGAAACACCCTTCCCATATCGGTCTAACAACCACAAGGCTCATATCGCTTCACTTCCGCACCTTCCAATATCAAAGCATGCTAACGTAATGGGCCACTCATTTGACAACATCACAGCCACGATTCTGGAGGCTGGTTTCCGAACGCATCATGATAGGGAAGTGCGCGAATCTTTTTTCATCTTTAGGTTGAACACAGTCGCATGTGGTTTGAATTTTTGGTTTTGGCGAAAAATTGCAATATGCTGCATGTTTAGCGTATTTTATAAAAAAGCAAACATTTCCTCGCGAGTAATATATTCACATTATGTGTTTCATGGCTTTCTATAATAAATGATCAAAATACTTCGGGAGCGTATCAAGCAAAAACATTGCCACAATATTGTGACAAAGTTGGAAAAAATGGCATTTTGACTCATATTGAGGCTCCATTTTCTCAATGTAGCGGTCCAAGTAAAAATATGGCTTATATATTGTTGCATTGTATGATCTGTTGGAAAGACATACAGAAAGTTTCAAAAAGAGTAGTTTTTTTGTTTTAAGGGAGAAAAACATTTTCCAGCTGAACAACTACAAGGTAGTAGAAAGTTTGCCTTTACCTCGCCTTCACTGCATAGCAGGTCAGCGCAGGATTCTAGCGGGGGCTTTTCAGCGGCGGCGAATAATGCAAGTCATACAAAAGCTTGTCACTTGTTTTGGTAATACTGCTGTACAGAACGCGAAAAAGGGCAATAGTGCTAATTTTATGGAACGGTATCTTCCCCCTTGGACCATCATAGGGCAGGTTATACTACTCAAGCGCTTCATAGTCCCCAAGGGGCAGAATTATAATGTAGTCGATGGCCTGCAATTCAGTAATGGAGCGTTGTGTTTGGCTTGTGATAATTAATGCACCTCGTCTTAATAATGATTAACGACATAATTAAGGTATAGTTTACTTAAGATATTTTTATGATGTAACAGGTATAGGCCAGTGCGTGATCGCTTATCAGTGGTCTGCATGATGAAATTATGTATGCTATGTGTACGCGTTAGAGATGATTCGACATCGTGCCCATAAATGACACTTCAGTCACCATTTCCGGAGGGATTTGAACATTTTCATCACCCTATTATTTGTCCGAAGGTGCTGGAAATATTTCAATCAAAAGCCCGTCCGGCAATCGTGAGGGTAGGACCTTTAACAAAAAGGTGGATGAAAATTTTAAATAGCAACTGGAAATGGCGCATTAAGTGTCATATATAAGCACGATATTGAATCATCTCCACCGCGTACACCTAGGATGCATCATTTCATCATGCAAACCAGTGATAAGCGATCGCGCATCGGCCTACACCTGATACATCATAAAAACATCTTAAGAAAACTATACCTTAATTATGTCATTAATTATTATTAAAACCATGTGCATTAATTACCAGAAGCCAAACACAACGCCGCAATACTGTATTGCAGGCCATCGACTGCATTATAATTCTGCCCCTTGGGACTATGAAGCTGTTGAGTATAACCTGCCCTATACGGACCAAGGGGGAAGATACTGTTCCGTAAAATTAGCACTATTGCCTTTTTTTGACTTTCAGTACAGCAGTATTACCAATACAAGTGGCAAGCTGTTGTATGACTTGCATTATTCGCCACCGAAAAGCCCCCCGCTAGAATCTTGAGCTAACCTGCTATGCAGTGAAGGCGAGGCAAAGGCAAACTTTCTACTACCTTGTAGTTGTTCAGCTGGAAAATGTTTTTTCTCCCTTAAAACAAAAACTACTCTTTTGAAACTTTCTCTATGTCTTGCAAACAAATTATACTATGCAACAATATACAAGCCATATTTTTACTTGGACCGCTACATTGAGAAAATGAAGCCTCAATATGAGTCAAAATGCCATTTTTTCCAACTTTGTCACAATATTGTGGCAATGTTTTTTGCTTGATACGCTCCCGAAGTATTTTCGTCATTTATTATAGGAAGCCATGAAACACATAATGTGAATATATTACTCGCGAATAAATCTGTGCTTTTTATAAAATACGCTAAACACGCAGCATATTGCAATTTTTTTGCCAAAAGCAAAAATAAAGAAAGTTAAGACTAAAATGAATAAACTATCATTGTCATGAAAGATCAGCGCCTTAAGATTATGGAAAAAATTGTTTCGTAGTAATTCTTCAGAACAGTAATTTTATACAAATTATTTAGCGCGACACAGTTTCAGTTGGGTGCCCAAAGTTCGAAGCGCCCTCTAGGCAACGCAAAAATTTTTTTGCGAAAAATAACACCTCAATAACTACTTAGCGCACTCACATATACCTGGACATTTTTTTCCAGCAGGATTGGAGATGGTCGAAAATTGACCTGGTACATATGATATAGAATGACCCATATATATATATATATATATATATATATATACGGAGCATGACGGCGACGCTTACGCGGACGGCGGAAAGCCGCCGAGGGTGTCCATAAAATTGCTATCGCAATAAAAACGCCATATTATTCGCGTAATCACCGGGAATAAAGCAGTCGTCGTATTTGAAACAAACGCGTATTGTCACTCACTTTTTCTCTGATGAGAAAGTTTTTGTGGTGCTTCATCCTCAGTTGCCGATTCCTTTGCTACTTTAGGGAAACGAGTTCATTGCTGCCTTTCCACCACGATGACACGGCTTAATGTCCCTTTTTATCGGTCATTATGCGTATGCACAGCGAGTATTCGGAAACTATGCAGCTGTTACTCAGTGCATCGCAATGTGAGAATTTTTTTTAAGGTTAAACCTAGAAATGCCGCATTCAGAGTGCCAACAAGGTGGCGAGTGTTTACTTTGTAATTGCGCATAGTCAGCGCAGATCTACTTGCATACGTTTAGAAGAAAACCTGAGACAAAATAAAATAAAATGAAAGGGCTGTGCTTTTCGGATAGATGACAACATCACCTGCATCGAATGATGCGCTTTCAGGGTATCTGGTGAGTGAGCATCTGTGGAACTTCGTCATTGTGCCGAGGAAGAGTTTATACCTCGCAAAAGAGAGGAGGGGCTATCACAGCGAAGCTAGTAGAATAGAAAAAGAAGGCACAAAGAAGTCAGGAGATTACAGGCAATGACCAGGTGGGGCTTCCACAATTCTGCGTGTCGAGCGAGCGACGAAGGCCTCTATCATTGAAATTGATTACCAACAACGGTTTGCTTTTCGATGCCATGCTACTGCGTGGCAAGAGTATTGGTACCACGGTGGCACTCCTACTGTCAGCGTAACATTTTTCAGGCTTTAAATATTGGTACAAATGGCACAGCTTAAACAATATCGCCAATGCTGATAACAGGGTTGTGCCAGCCTGTGCAGCAACCGTGACAAGCGTATTATGTCTTGCAGGACTAAGCAGCGAGTGAGGTGGTCCCAAAGAGTCGCACGTAAACGATGGCGCCCAGCGTGTCCACTAAAGGGACCATCCGTGAGCCCTGTATTCGAGAATAAAAATGTCTCAGCTTCACCGTACAGTGTCCTGTATATGTAATTATTACTTTCGGAATGAACACTTAATCTGGTTATCAGTGCTATGCTCAATGGCGGATGAAGCATTGCGAAAGGGGTGGAGAGGGTTAGCTTACGTGAAATAAAATGTTGTAAGCGCCACCGAAACGAAAGTAGCTAATTACGTTACTCGTTACACTCACAAAAAAGAAACATATTTCGGTCCTACGTTACCATAAAAAAAAAGATAATGTGTTGCCGTTACAGAAAAAGGGCAACGCACGTGACTTCACCCCTCACTCTACGTTCATAAATTTTAACCCGTCTGTCCTCGCTTTAGGAAGCAGAATAAAGATTTCATAAACATCATTTTATGATTTACCTAAAACCTCTGACTGAAACAACAATTTCACCTGAATTACTGTTATGACTAGAACACTTTCCACAAGTATGCCATACTTCAAAAATATTATAGCGGCCTAATTTTACCTGTAGAGTTGCATCTGATAGTTTGTATCTTTGTGGCACACGGTAATGCCGTTTATCAAAGTAACTGTAAATTTAAAATGAGATTTGAGAATCAATTCTCTCCCAAAAACAAAACATCAGATCTCTACACAAATTTACAGCTATTCTCAAAGCCTGCTTTTACGAGCATACAAAACGTATGTGCAGATCTTGTAGGAATAAAGAAATATTCCAGAAAAATATATGCAGCAAAGTATTTGCCGCGAAGATTGCGAGTGTTTGTGCCAAGGCGTTTATGGACAGCCTCTCTTGCTCAGAAATTCAACGACCAGAAACGCATACCTGGAGCTAAAAGCGGATGGACGCAGATTTTATTTTGAAAACAAAACTCAGAAAGAGCGTTATAGTATTGCAGGGACAAATAGCTCACAAAGACAACTTGAACAACTGAAGCATCAACTACATTTCAAAGCTGTCGTGCGGTAAATACGTAAGTGGTCGACAGGACCTATTAGATGATATTCCTATTGTCAACGCCTGGCAAGCCGTTAGGGGTTCACCGCGGCGCAAGAGGGATAGCTCGGGGAATTTCGCCTACAATAGAAGGCGTTTTGTGTGGGTCTCCCGGGATAAATGGAAGAAAAAGTAACGAGCAACAGGGACACCTTACGTTACCGAGAAAAATCTTAACGCAAGTACAATTCCCATTACAATTTACGAAATGGTAACGAGTGATTTACTAAACAAGGGGAGAAATTCGGCCTTGTTGGTAAGACATTAGGAAATATTTAGCGCAAGGTGACACAAACACGAGAAGGGAGGACACAGTACGTACACTAACTTTCAAGAAACTGGTTTATTTCAACCGAAGCATGAATATATACAGTGCTGATCATGAAACGCTACAGCCAGACGACGTGCGCAGAGAAGTATTTTTTGGCAATCTGATTTTTACAGGGGACGCTCATAGAAGTGATATCTTCTGATCATAACCTTTTTTACAAGATATGCGCACCAACCACAAAACTAATGCATGTTCAAAAAATACAATTATTTTTTTCTGACAGGGCTAAGGACGACGTGCTTACACAATCGCTACCCAACTTTGCGATTTTGGCGGCTTCTACTATTAGTCTGGTTAGTTCACGGTTTGTCAATAACACCTTGGTGTTCTCAAAAAACGGGGCGCACCCACAAGCTCTGCAATGCATTGCGAGCCAGCCATCGTCACCCTTCTTTACGAGGTTGCAGCACTCTCGGAAACTGTCATTCAGACAGCGCCCCGTCTGTCCGACATACTGCTTTCTGCAAGAGAGGGGAATCTGATACACCACCACCTCTCGTATAACATAAAACAGGTGGAGTCACGTGCTAATGTGCAGGTAGTTTTCTTTTTTTCGCCCCATGCAAGTTTAATTCTATTTGCAGATTGAGTAGTCTAGCACCGCAAGACGCTTCTGCTTGAAAGATCAGACATAGGACTCAGTTCGTGGACTGTAGAGAGGCGGTGGTGTATCGGATTCCCCTTTCTTGCGGAAAGCAGAACGTCGGACAGACGGGGCGCTGTCTGTCAGCGCTGTTTCTGTCTACTCTGTCCTTTTTTCCTAGGTTCGCGCGCTGCAAGAACCTGCCAATATGATTACAACCCAACTAGCCCAAGCTTCTACACTGGTAATATATATTCGTGCTTCGGTAGAAACAAACCATTTTATTGAAAGTTAGCGCACGTGTTGTGTCCTTCCTTCTCGTCCTTGTGTAACTTTGCGCAAAATATTTGCTGATGCTTTACTCAATTACGGAAGAAAGTAATGAGTTGCAGGTAACGGCGTTACTTGTAACACGTCAGCGCCAACACTGGTAAAATATGAAGCCCAAGACGGAGTGTAGGGTACTGACGTCCATACTCAGCGTATGGGATAAATAACTAAGGGGACATGCCAGGGTGGTCTAGTGGTTATGGGGCTCCTCTGCTGACCCGCAGGTCGCAGGATCGAATCCCGACCGCGGCGGCCGCAGTGAAAAGAAATTTCGTGGCTGATAATGATCCTGTCGCAAGGAGTTTAACTTTCAGTGCTACATATATCTCGCTTTGTACGATGCAAATAGGAAGAGAGATATTACACGCGAAATAATCACAGACAGGGGGGGGGGGATACGAGCGTGAGCTAAAAAACTGACACACAGACAAGTCTGCAGGAGCGCTGATGCGCAAGGTTTTATGGAATACTGAGCGCAAGTATGTATATAGTCGAACCCACTTATAATTATACTCGAGTGCCGCGACAATCTCATTGTTATAACCGACAATTGCTATAAACGGGTTGAACGAAAAAAAAAGTAAAATTGGGGGGACGGCAGGTCTGTTCTGAGAAAACTATAACATTGGGTGGGATATGCTAACAGGCATCAGTGATAACGATCACAATGTTGCCGATTTTTCGGACATGCTTGAAAATTCGGGCGCTTTCATGGGACTGCCACAAACCCCATAGAGCTAATGTATGACGTCTAAAGTTTTGGACGATGCAACTCGTCCAAGTCTCAACTTTTTAGTCAAGTTGCATGTGAGAAAGTTTACTATCAGAAGCCACCACCGTTCCCGCGCCGTAGCGGGTTTCAAGTCAGCTTTGCCGCGAATGCTAACTGTTCTTTGGTGAAGCATGCCGTGAATCCGAAGGGGCGCTGTAGGACGTTGGGATTGTGGGCGGGGGCTTCAACAGCGTGAATTTCTCGTTTTCTTCTATTTTTTAATGGTTTCACGTTCCATTTACCTCTTAGTGCGGACACCCAACAGCCAGAATTCATTGTTATAGCCGGTATGTCGTCCAAACCAGTATCGTTTGAAGTGGGTGCGACTGTGCATACATATATATATATATATATATATATATATATATATATATATATATAGAAAGGAAGGAAGGAATTGTAAACTTAAGGGCTCGTTTGCTTTGTTAAACATAGTATTAATGAGAACTAACAGACAAAGATGCAAAGGAAAGTATAGGGGAAGCTATTAGAAGTAATTGTAATGTAAATGTGAAGAAATGAAAGTGGACGAAAAAGATAACTTGCCACCGGCAGGATCCGAATCTGCGACCTTCGAATAACGCGTCCGATGCTCTACCACTGAGCTACGGTGGCGATCATCTCCCCGTCCACTTTATGGGGGTATATATGTGTACTTAAACGTGGGAGCGTCAGTCAGCGCCGCCTGTTGCCATTACGGCGAGTGTGGAACACTCTTTTTTGCCTGTGGGCGTCACGTAGTACGTGATCTTATTACGACGGCAGCTGACTAGTAATCCCTCGCATACCACCTGAAGGCATCAAGTCTGCCAGAACGAGACCCTCGTTATGAATGAAGGAAGGAATTGTAAACTTAAGGGCTCGTTTGCTTTGTTAAACATAGTATTAATGAGAACTAACAGACAAAGATGCCAAGGAAAGTATAGGGGAAGCTATTAGAAGTAATTGTAATGTAAATGTGAAGAAATGAAAGTGGACGAAAAGATAACTTGCCACCGGCAGGATCCGAACCTTGCGACCTTCGAATAACGCGTCCGATGCTCTACCACTGAGCTACAATGGCGATCATCTCCCCGTCCACTTTATGGGGTATATATGTGTACTTAAACGTGGGAGCGTCAGTCAGCGCCACCTGTTGCCATTACGGCGAGTGTGGAACACTCTTTTTGCCTGTAGGCGTCACGTAGTACGTGATCTTATTACGAGGGCAGCTGACTAGTAATCCCTCGCATACCACCTGAAGGCATCAAGTCTGCCAGAACGAGACCCTCGTTATGAATGAAGCAAGGAATTGTAAACTTAAGGGCTCGTTTGCTTTGTTAAACATAGTATTAATGACAACTAACAGACAAAGATGCCAAGGAAAGTATAGGGGAAGCTATTAGAAGTAATTGTAATGTAAATGTGAAGAAATGAAAGTGGACGAAAAGATAACTTGCCACCGGCAGGATCCGACCCTGCCGGTGGCAATATATATATATATATATATATATATATATATATATATATATATATATATATATCCTTACTAGCCCATGCGCATGGCTGGCAATAAAATCTCGTTGTCTGTCAGCGCTCGTCCGGCCCTCTTTCTGTCGTCATGTCTTTGCTCACATTACAGGGCTCCCGCGACAAAACACCGACGAAGGGAAGTACACAGGACGGGCCTTCGTCCGTGTTTTTTCGCGCAGTCCTGCAACGTGTTCAAGAATGCACCATATAGCCCAAAAGAGAGATTCACTGCAATGCCTTAGCTGCGCTCCTGTCCTGTCCCCTGCGCAGTATGTTGCAACACGCCCAGCTACAAACATTCCTACATGACAGATGGATACTAGTAGAACGTGCCGGAGGCATTCAAGTGATTGGTACTCACTGAGAGTTATCACCACTGAGATGAGGATGATGGAGAAGATCATGCCGAACAGCAGTAAGCCACATCCCAACACCAACACTGAGCTGCAGTCATCATCGTCGCGATCACTGTGAACATAGATTATCAAATCAGGATAGTTAACCCGACTCCCGTAATGAGTGAGGCCACGAGCCTGAATGAAACTTTGTAAATAGTGTAGTCTACGTGTGTGGCTGTATGTGTTGTGTCTGTTAGTGTATATATCATAATCATCACCCAGCCCCTGCAGTAGCATGTCAGGCGAAAAGCCAGACAAACCTCTCCAGCTATTCATTAAAACATTTCTCTCTCTCCCGTAATGAGCATAGCTTAACGATGAGGTTGCTTGATGACCACACAGTGGCTTGTTTGATGTCAGCAGTGGTGCTCGTAAGCTTGGGCGCTTACTTATGGTACTCGCTGTTCTGGCCAGCACTAATGAGCACGCAGGTTGATGAAAGCAGATATATTATTTCATCTCTCCTTACACATTGCAGAAACGGCATTTGACGCGAGCCAAGTGTGCAATAGAATTATACACCCGCCGTGCGATTGCTAAAGACACTGAAGCTTTAAAGAGGCCACGACACCCAATTTGCGCTCATAATCAGTATTATGTGGCTTAATCCTTGAGTATTGCCACGCGCGTCTTTTACTGTATTCGGTTTCCGAATTAGACTATCAGCAGTACTCGGCGCAGACCGCGCCTCAGTGTTCCAGAAGTTTCTGGGTTGTAGTAGATCGTTTTGTTTAGATTGCACGCAAGACGCTAACACTCAAGATTATTCCAGAGCTGGCGCGATGACCAGTGATAAGGCTAGAATGTTCGACGCGTGATGTATAAAAGCCGGCGCGCTCCAACGATGATGAGTTGATCGACGGCCGACGCTCTGTTCGCCGCTACCAGTGCCAATGTGTATTGCTCTATCCTTGCTTTCCGTTTATGGCCACAAGTTCGGCCAAATAAACAGTTTCATCTTGGATACTTCGCCTGCTGCCTTCGTCGACGTCACAACCACGTGACATCTGGTGGAGGTGCTGGTTCCTTCATATTCCGGACGCCCACGTGAAGCCAGGAACCAAGCCCGCAGCGCGAAGAAGACACCGAAGCCCCCGTGTAGCAGCGGACTAGCCGTAGGCAGAACGGACTAGAGTCAGAGTACGGGCTGCTTCCTGAAAAAACCATGCACCCACAAATCCCGACATCGACTACATAGACGATGACCCACACCACGCAGCCCACGCCAATCCTTCTCCGGCAGCCCAAGGAGCCACCGACTTTCCGGGGATCATCACTTGAAGACCCAGAAAGTTGGCTGGAGACCTACGAACGAGTCGCTGCCTTCAACAGCTGGGACACCGAAGAAAAACTCCGCCACGTCTACTTCTACCTAGAAGACGCTGCGAGGACGTGGCTCGAGAACAGAGAATCGGCGCTACCAACCTGGGATATATTTCGGACGACGTTCCTAGGCACCTTCACGAGCGTCGTCCGCAAGGAAGGTGCTGCAACTATCCTGGAGACACGTGTGCAGCTTCCTAACGAAATTATTGCGATATACACGGAGGAGATCACCCGCTTGTTTCGCCACGCCGACCCCAACATGACCGAAGAGAAGAAAGTGAGCTTCCTTATGAGGGGTGTCAATCAAGAACTCTTCGCCGGATTGATCAGGAACCAGCCGAAGACGGTCGCCGAATTCGCATCCGAAGCCTCGACCACCGAGAAAACGCTCGAGATGCGGACACGGCAATACAACCGCAGCTTCTCGGCTACAAGCTACGCGGAGGTCCAAGTGCTAAGAACCGCCGACCTGCGTGAGACGATCCGAGCGATCGTGCAAGAGGAGCTGCGAAAATTTCTACCTTCAGCGCAGCCCCAAGTGGATCCCATCGCTGACGTAGTACGACAAGAGATCCAGCAATCATTGGGCGTCCCTCAGCTTCGAGAGCCGCAGCTGCAAGCCATGAGCTATGCTGCTGCAGCCCGCCGTCACGCTCCTCCTCCAAGCCCATGTCAAGGCCCATCGCCACAGTATCGTCGCCTGACACCGCCGCCACCGCCATCGACGCCATACCACCCACCTGCCGGCCAACGCAACGCTCCGAGGAAGACCGACGTTTGGCGCGCCTCTGACCACCGTCCACTCTGCTACCATTGCGGAGAAGCAGGTCACACTTACCGCCGCTGCCAGTACCGCCAGATGGGAATTCGTGGTTTCGCCATCGACGCGCCGCGTCCACAGCGGGGTGAACGATCTCGCGACATCGCAGACTACCTCGCAGGAGCGCAGTGGACGCCCCGACGACAGTCCCGATCGCCGTCGCCGGGACACTACATGTCACCACAACGCCGCCAGTACACCGGCCCTACTCGGGGCCGTTCCGCGCGCCCATATCCGGAAAACTAAGGGCAGCAACCGATGGAGGTACGGTTGCTGTACAACGAACTACCGAAGATCCTCCGCCGCCGACGACGACGCCTCGACAGAGTCTTAAGAGCACGCTGCAAGCCGATCGGAGCCCAGACGACGCAAGTTCGCGACCGGAGGAAGACCTGACGACACCACGTCGAAGCAGCGGAACAAGCCAACGAAGCCGTGATCCGACGCCACGATCAAACCGTAACGCAAGACGACGAACTAGCGACCTGGGCATCCTTATCGACGGCCATAACGTCACCGCTCTCGTCGATACTGGGGCCGACTATTCCGTCGTCAGTGGGGCGTTCGCCGCGAAGTTGAGGAAAGTTAAGACTGCGTGGGAAGGTGCCGAAATTCGGACCGCTGGAGGCCATTTAATAAGACCCGCTGGGGTCTGTACCGCAAGAGTCACTATCAATAATCGGACTTACCCTGCGAGCTTTGTAATCCTGCAACAGTGCTACTCGGATGTGATACTTGGGATGGACTTCCTAAGTCAACATGGCGCCGTGATCGACCTGAGGTCTGAATCAATAACCCTCACCTCATAAAACGCACTGCCGCCCCACACGACGCCAGAGACCCATGCTTTAAATCGTACAGAAGAGCAGGGCACCGTTCCACCTTTCTCTAGCGTCATCATTTCCGTCGGCACCGAGGAACCCGCAGACTTCGAAGGCGTCATCGAGGGTGATCAGCACCTGCTCGTGAAACGCCAGATTTGCCTCGCAAGAGGCATCGTCGAGTTGCGTGATGGCAAAGCAAAGGTACTGCTCACAAACTTCAGCCCCGAATGTAGGCACCTTAACATTGGTACGACGGTCGCCTACATCGAGAAGTTCGTGGACACCAGCGATGCTTTCGCCCTCTCTGATGGTACCGAACCTGCTTTCGATGAATCGGCATCCTCACACAGATTTCGACATCAACCCGAGGCTCCCGAAGCACAAGCAAGACCAGCTCAAAAGTCTGCTCTAGCAATTCAAGGACTGCTTCTCGTCGTCGTCAAGAATTCGACAGACCCCAATCGCAAAACACCGCATCATAACAGAGCAAAATGCGAGGCCACTCCGCCAGAGCCCGGACCGAGTTTCAAAGCGAGAACGCGAGGCCGTAAAGCAACAAGTCAACGAAATGCTACGCGACGACATCATCCAGCCCTCCAAGAGTACTTGGGCGTCACCCGTGGTGTTAGTGAAGGACGGAACCCTGCGTTTCTGCGTCGATTATCGCCGCGTGAACATCACGAAGAAGGACGTATATCCTCTCCCACGTATAGACGACGCCCTGGATCGACTCCACAGCGCGCAGTACTTTTCGTCGATGGACCTCAAGACCGGCTATTGGCAAATCGAAGTCGACGAGAGAGACCGAGAGAAGACTGCCCTTATCACACCAGACGGCCTCTTCGAGTTCAAGGTAATGCCCTTCGGTCTTTGCTCGGCACCTGCGACTTCCAACGTGTTATGGACACTGTACTGGCCGGCTTGAAGTGGCAGACCTGCCTTGTATACTTGGACGACGTCGTTGTGTTTTCATCAAACTTCGACGAACATCTCCGGCGCCTTCAAGCTGTACTTCAAGCAATCAAGGCCTCCGGACTCACCCTGAAGCCAGAAAAGTGCCACTTCGCATACGAGGAACTTCTGTTCTTGGGTCACTTCATCAGCAAGTCTGGAGTTCGCCCCGACCCACGGAAAACTGCTGCCATCGCTGCCTTCCCGCCACCCACCGATAAGAAAGCCGTACGCCGATTTCTCGGCTTGTGCGCCTATTATAGACGCTTCGTCAAGGAATTTTCACGCATCGCCGAGCTACTATCTCAGCTCACGAAAAACGACGTGGAATTCAAGTGGGGAGCGGGCAAGTCGATGCATTTCAAGAATTGAAACGACGCCTGCAGACGCCTGCAGACGCCTGTTATACTTTCGCATTTCGACGAACACGCCCACATGGAAATCCACACCGACACAAGCAGCGTAGAACTCGGCGCCGTTCTTGTCCAGAGAACTGCCGGCGTGGAAAGGGTTATCAGTTATGCTAGCCGGTCGCTATCCAAGGCAGAAGCGAACTACTCCACAAAAGAAAAGGAGTGCCTTGCCATCATCAAGGCAACGTCAAAGTTTCGCTCCTACCTCTACGGCAGGCCCTTCAAAGTTGTGAGCGACCACCACGCCTTGTGTTGGCTAGCTAACTTCAAGGACCCTTCAGGTCGTCTCGCAAGATGGAGTCTGAGACTCCAAGAATTCGACGTTACCGTAGTTTACAACTCCGGACGAAAACACTCTGACGCCGACTGTTTTTCTCGCGCCCCCGTAGACCCGCCGCCGCAGGATGACCAGGAGGATGACTTCTTATTGGGAACCATAAGTGCCGATCACTTCGCCGAACGACAGTGAGCCGACCCGGAACTCAGAGGCCTTGTGGAGTACCTCGAAGGCAAAACCGCCATTGTTCCAAAGGCATTCAAGCGAGGACTGGCCGCGCCTTGCCGCCGACGTCGCTCGCTACTTAAGGACGTGCAGAGACTGTCAGCGACGGAAGACACCACCAACAAGACCAGCAGGCTTCCTTCCGCCGATCGAGCCTCCTCGGCGACCGTTCCAGCAGATCCGGATGGACCTCCTGGGGCCGTTCCCAACGTCGACTTGCGGAAATAAATGGACCGTCGTAGCCACCGACTACCTCACCCGCTACGCCGAAACAAAAGCCCTGCCCAAAGGCAGTACCGCCGAGGTAGCCAAGTTCTTCGTTGAGAACCGTCCTTCGACACGGCGCCCCAGAGGGTCTCATCACCTGCAGAGGTACGGTGTTTACGGCTGACCTAACCCAGGCGATCTTGGGATACAGCCATACAAGCCACCGCCGGACCACCGCGTACCACCCACAGACCAACGGCCTGACCGAGCGTCTAAAGACCATCGCCGACATGCTGGCCATGTACGTCGACGTCGAACACAAGACGTGGGACGCCATCCTTCCGTACGTGAGCTTCGCATACAACACGGTCGTGCAAGAAACGACGCAGATGACGTCATACAAGTTGGTCTACGGACGGAGCCCGGCAACGACACTCGACGCCATGTTACCAAACGTGACGGACGAGGAAAACATCGACGTGACCGCCTACCTACAGCGCGCCGAAGAAGCACGACAGCTCGCCCGCCTGCGGATCAAGAATCAGCAGACGACTGACAGCCGCCGCTACAATCTTCGACGACGCTTCGTAGAATACCAGCCCGGCGACCGCGTTTGGGTGTGGACGCCGATACGACGACGTGGACTTGATGAAAAACTTCTACGACGATACTTCGGACCATATAGGGTGCTTCGACGTCTCGGCACACTCGACTACGAGGTTGTCCCCGACGGCATTTGGAACTCTCAACGGCGCCGTGCACGACCTGAAGTCGTTCATGTCATGCACCTCAAGCCGTTTTACGCGCGGTAGTGAACCTGAGGACTGTACTTATTCTTTTTTTCTTTGGACTTTCTTGGTTGTGCGTATTGTTTATTGAACTTTCTTGATTTATTGTTATTTATTGTTGCACGTATTTTTTTACATGCGTTCTGTTCTAAGCATCGGGACGATGCCTTCTCAGAGGGGTGCATTGCCACACGCGTTTCTTTTACTGTATTCGGTTTCCGCCCGCTAAGACTATCAGAAGTACTCGGCGCAGACCACGCCTTAGTGTTCCAGAAGCTTCTGGGTTGTAGTAGATTGTTTTTGTTAAGATTGCACGCAAGACGCTAACACTCAAGATTATTCCAGAGCTTGCACGATGACCAGTGATTAGGCTAAAATGTACGACGCGTGATGTATAAAAGCCGGCGCGCTCCAACGATGATGAGTTGATCGACGGCCGACGCTCTGTTCACCGCTATCAGTGCCAGTATGCATTGTTCTATTCTTACTTTCCGTTTACCGGCCACAAGTTGGGCCAAATAAACAGTTTCATCTTGGATACGTCGCCTGCTGCCTTCATCGACGTCGCAACCACGTGACAGTATTCACAAATAAGCTGGCGAAATTTTAGCGCGCTTGGTCGAGCATTTAATTTATAACTGAATATTTTTACAAACACACAAGCGGATTGAGAATCGGGCAGCACTGGCGCACTCGCTAGCCTTGCCGCACAAGCAGCTCGCTGTGCGAGCGGCTGCATTCCGGCGAACGATATTTTTCTGTGGTCAGCTGCGCGTGAAATAGAGTTATTTGAGCCTTGTTCCGCTTGGCACTGCAATTAAACGATTTGCAGCGTCGGAAACTGTAGTAGAAGCGACGGCGCCACTCCTTGCTGCACGTGACGTCACAGGCGCCATTGCAACATGGCGGTCGCCGGCGGTGGGCAGCATTTACAGCCGGCGACCTGGAGGGCCTGTTTGGCACGGAAATATTCTTTTACGGCCCACTTTTCATATCTACATAGGCTTTACAGACCTTCTGCTTCCAGTTTTCGCTGAAAACCACGAATTGTTGGGGACCGTGTCATGGCCCCTTTAAAGGGGACTTCGAGAGAGGAGAAATTCGGCTTGCATTAGCGGGTTACCGGTCAGCAACAACGACACTTCGTTTGAACACTTGGAAAACAGGAAAATGCACTAGAAATACATAACACATCACCCACTCCCAAGGAAAGAAGAGAAAATGATATAAGACAATCACAACGAAAATAACAAAAAGTGCTAATAAACACAAAGCATACGCAAGGGAAACTCGGGCGAATCTATACTGCGCAGTTCGTATAGCTTCCACTTGGGGTGGAACTGACCGTGATTTCTCTTTTTTGAGGTGAGAAGACAAATCCTACGTATATATATTGTCACGTGGTCGTGACGTCGACGAAGGCAACAGTCGGCGTTTCAAAGAAGAGACTCTTTATTTGGCCGAACTTGTGGCCGTGAAACGTAAAGTCAGATTAGAGCAATACACTGGCACAGATGGCGGCGTTCGGAGCGTCGGCCGTCGATCATCTGACATCGTTGGGACGCACCGTCTTTTATACAGCGCGCGTCGAACTTTCTAGCTTCATCACTGCTGGTCGTGCAAGCTCTAGAATAAGCCGGTCGGTTCACGTCCGTCGTGCAATCTTAACAAGACGATCTACTATAATCGCGAAGCTTCTCGAACCCTAAGGCGTGGTCTGCGCCGAGCGTTACTGACAGTCTTTCTGGACGAAAACCGAATACAACAAACGCGAAAATGAGAAACGCGCGTGGCAATGCCCCCCCTCTGAAAAAGCATCGTCCCAATGCTTAAACCTGAACACGGGGGAAACATGCATGCAACAATAAACAACTACAACAAAGCAAGCAAGTACAATAATAAAGCAATAGGTGCAGTCGTCAGGTTCGCTAACGCGCGTAGTACGGCTTGAGGCGTACGGCATGGACGACTTCATGTCGCGCACGGCGGCGTTGAGAGCTCGTGACGCCGTCCGGGACAACCTCGTAGTCCAGAGCGCCTAGACGTCGAAGCACTCTATATGGCCCGAAGTATCGCCGAAGAATTTTTTCACAAAGTACACGTCGGCGTATCGGCGTCCACACCCAAACGCGGTCGCCGGGCTGGTATTGCACGAAGCGTCGTCGAAGGTTGTAGCGGGGGCTGTCAGTCGCCTGCTGATTCTTGAAACGTAGGCGGGTGAGTTGTCGGGCTTCTTGGGCGCGCTGTAGGTAGGTGGTGACGTCGATGTTTTCCTCGTCGGTTACGTTTGGTAACGTGGCGTCAAGCGTCGTTGATGGGCTCCTTCTGTAGACCAACTTGTACGGTGACAGCTGCGTCGTTTCTTGCACTGCCGTGTTGTATGCGAAGGTCACGTACGGAAGGATGGCATCCCACGGCTTGTGCTCGACGTCGACGTACATGGCGAGCATGTCGGCGATGGTCTGGTTTAGACGCTCGGTGAGGCCGTTGGTCTCTGGGTGATAGGCGGTGTTGCGGCGGTGGCTTGTTTGGCTGTATCTCAAAATGGCCTGAGTTAGCTCGGCAGTAAAGACCGTACCTCTGTCGGTGACGAGGACCTCTGCGGCGCCATGACGCAGGACAGTGTCTTCAACGAAGAATTTCGCTACCTCGGCCGCACTGCCTCTAAGTAGGGCCCTTGTTTCGGCGTAGCGGGTGAGGTAGTCGGTAGCTACGACGATCCATCTATAACCGCAAGTCGACGTAGGAAACGGCCCCAGTAGGTCCATACCGATTTGCTGGAACGGGCGGTGAGGTGGTTAGATCGGCTGGAAAAGCCTGCTGGTCTTGTCGGCGGTGTGTTGCGTGGCTGACAGTCTCGACATGACCTGACGTAACGAGGGACGTTGGCGGCAAGGCGTGGCCAGTAGTACTTCTCTTGTATCCTTGCGAGCGTGCGGGAAACACCGAGGTGTCCAGCCGTCGGGTCGTCGTGTAGGGCCAGGAGGACTTCTGGCCTTCCCTGCTGAAGGAACCACGAGGAGGTGTTTGGCTCGAAGGGGCGAAAAATCATCTTTAGGAGAACTCCGTTTCGCAGGAAGAACGGCGCCAGTCCTCTCTTGAATACCTTCGGGACAGTGGTGCTCTTGCCCTCGAGGTATTCCATAAGGCCCCTTAGTTCTGGTCCCGCTCGCTGTCGCTCGGCGAAGTCGTCGGCACTTATCGTTCCCAGGAAGCAATCATCATCCTGGTCGTCCTGCGGCGGTGGATCGGCGGGAGCACGAGATAGGCAGTCGGCGTTGGAGTGTGTTCACCCGGACTTGTAAACGATGGTAATGTCGAATTCTTGAAGTATCAGGCTCCATCGTGCGAGGCGACCCGAAGGGTCTTTCAAGTTAGCTAGCCAGTACAAGGCGTGGTGGTCGGTCACAACTTTAAAGGGCCTGCCGTAAAGGTAGGGGCGAATCTTTGATGTAGCCCAGATGATGACAATGCACTCCTTTTCTGTTGTGGAGTAGTTAGCCTCTGCCTTGGATAGCGACCGGCTAGGATAACTGATAACCCTTTCCAGTCCATCCGTCCTCTGCACAAGGACGGCGCCGAGTCCCACGCTGCTTGCGTCGGTGTGCACTTCTGTTTCGGCGTGGTCGTCGAAATGCGCAAGTAACGGAGGCGTTAGCAGGCGTCGTTTTAGGTCTTGAAATTCTTCCTCCTGCGGCGTTTCCCACTTAAACTCGACGTCAGCACTGGTGAGGTTAGTGACTGGCTCGGCGATGCGGGCGAAGTTTTTGACAAATAGCGTATAATAGGCGCACAGGCCAAGAAATCTACGCACGGCCTTCTTGTCGGTGGGTGGCGGGAATGTAGCGGTGGCGGTTGTCTTCTGCGGATCAGGGAGTACTCCGGAATTACTTATCACGTGGCCCAAGAACAAAACTTCTTCGTACGCGAAGCGGCACTTTTCTGGCTTGAGTGTGAGTCCGGAGGTCTTGATTGCTTGAAGTACAGCTTCAAGGCGCCGGAGGTGGTCGTCGAGGTTTGGGGAAAACACAACGACGTCGTCCAAGTAGACAAGGCAAGTCTGCCACTTCAAGCCGGCCAGTACAGTATCCATAACGCGTTGGAAGGTCGCGGGGGCCGAGCAAAGACCGAAAGGCATCACCTTGAACTCGAACAGGCCGTCTGGTGTTATAAAGGCCGTCTTTCCTCGGTCTCTCTCGTCGACTTCGATCTGCCAGTAGCCTGTCTTCAGGTCCATCGCGGAAAAGTAGTTCGCGTTGTGGAGTCGATCCCGGGCGTGGTCTATCCGTGGGAGGGGATACACGTCCTTCTTCGTGATCTTGTTCAGGCGACGATAGTCGACGCAGAAACGTAGGGTTCCGTCCTTCTTCTTCACCAACACCACGGGAGACGCCCAGGGACTCTTGGACGGCTGGATGATGTCGTCACGAAGCATTTCGTCGACTTGTTTCTTTACGGCTTCTCGTTCTCGCGTAGAAACTCGATACGGGCTCTGACGGCTTGGTCGGGCACTTTCTTCTGTTATGATACGATGTTTCGCTACTGGAGTCTGTCGAATTCTTGACGACGACGAGAAGCAGTCCTTAAATTGCAGGAGCAGACTTGAGCTGATCTTGCTTGTGCTTCGGGATCCTCGGGTTGACGTCGAAATCTATTCCGGGACCTCGATTCGTCGAAGCAGGTTCGGTAGCATCGGAGAGGGCGGAAGCATTGTTCGCGTCCACGAATTTCTCGATGTAGGCGACCGTCGTACCAATGTTAAGGTGCCTATATTCGTGGCTGAAGTTTGTGAGCAGTACCTTTGCTTTGCCATCACGTAATTCGGCGATGCCTGTTGCGACGCGAATTTGACGGTTTAGAAGTAGGTGCTGATCGCCCTCGATGACGCCTTCAATGTTAGCACGTTTTTCGGTGCCGACGGAAATAAGGACGCTGGAGCGCGGCTGAACGGTCACTCGCTCTTCTATCACATTCAATGCATGGTTCCCTGGCGTTGCGTGGGGCGTGAGCGCTTCGTCTGAGGTTAGTGTTATCGACTCAGACCTCAGGTCGATGACGGCGCCTTGGTCACTTAGGAAGTCCATTCCCAGTATCACATCCCTGAAGCAGTTTTGTAGGATTACAAAGCTCGCAGGATAAGTCCGGTTATTGATGGTGACTCTCGCCGTGCAGACTTCAATGACCTCCAGCTGTCCGGATTTCGGGTCCGCTCCAAGCGGTCTTTACTTTCTTCAGCTTGGTGGCGAATGGCCCACTGACGACGGAATATTCGTCCCTAGTGTCGACGAGAGCGGTGACGTTGTGGCCGTCGATGAGAACGTCGAGGTCGCGAGCCCGTCGCCTTGCGTTGCGGTTAGGTCGCGGCGTCGGATCACGGCTGCGTCGATTTGTTGCGGTGCTTCCGTGCTGCGTCGTCAGGTTTTCTTCGGTCCGCGAGGTTTCGTCGGCAGGGCTTCGTCTGCTTCGCGTCGTGTTCTGCAGGTCTCGTCGTGTTGTCGTCGTCGGCGGCCGCGGAGGATCTTCGGTATTTCGTCGTACAGCAACCGCACCTCCATCGGTTGCTGCCATTAGTTTCCCTGATACGGGCTAGGCGACCGGCCCCGGTTTGAGCCAGTGTACTGCCGGCGGTGCGGTGACATGTAGCGGCCGGGCGACGGCGAGCGGGAAGGTCGTCGCTCTTGCCACTGCGTTCCCGTGAGGTCGTCTTCGATGTCGCGAGGTCGTTCACCTGGCTGTGGACGCGGCGCGTTGACTTCGAAACCACGCAGCCCCATCTGTCGGTACTGGCAGCGGCGGTAGGTGTGGCCGGCCTCCCCGCAGTGGTAGCAGAGTGGGCGGTTGTCAGGAGCGCGCCAAACGTCGGTTTTCCTTGGCGCGTAGCGCTGGCCGGTTGGCGGGTGGTATGACGTCGATGGTGGTGGCGGTGGTGTCTGACGAGGGAACAGCGGTGGAGTGGCGTCTTGACGAGGGCGGGGAGGGGTAGCGGGACGGCGGACAGCAGCAGCGTAGCTCATAGCCTGTGGCTGTGGGTCTGCTTGGTGAGGAACGCCCACGGATCGCTGGATCTCATGGCGCACGACGTTGGCAATGGAATCCACTTGAGGCTGCAATGGAGGCAAAAATTTTCGCACCTCTTCCTGCACGATCGCTCTTATCGTTTCGCGCAAGTCGGCCGAGCAGAGTCCTTGGATATCGGTGAACTGTGGCGTCGAACGACGATTGTACTGCCGGTTGCGCATGTCCAGGGTCTTCTCGATTGTCGACGCTTCCGAGACAAATTCGTGAACACTGTTCGGAGGGTTCCGCATCGGTCCCGCAAAAAGCTCCTGTTTAACTCCTCGCTTGAGGAGCCGAACTTTCTTGTCTTCAGGCATTTCGGAGTCTGCGTGGCGGAAGAGTGTAGTCATTTCTTCCGTGAAGAGCATGACGCTTTGATTGGGGAGCTGGACACGTGTTTCAAGGAGAGTTTCGGCCCTCTCTCTGCGGACGACGCTAGCGAAGATAACCAGGAACTTGGTTCGAAAAACGCCCCATGAATAAACGCCCCATGATGTTAGGGTCGACTCTTGGTTCTCGAACCACATTCTAGCGGTGTCTTCTAATGCGAAGTACGCGTGCCTTAGCATGTCTTCATTGCTCCAATGGTTGAAGACGGCAACGCGGTCATATTCTTCGAGCCAGCTTTCCGGGTCCTCACACGATGACCCCCGGATTTTCGGCGGCTCCCTGGACTGCTGACGCAGGAAGGGTGTAGGCTGCGCAGGTGTTCTCATCGTGCCTGCGGTCGAGGTCAGCGTCTTGGTTGTCCTGGTGTTTTCCGGCAGGAGCCCGTGCTCTGGCTGTAGTCCCTGCTGCCTGCGGCTGGTGCGACGAACAGGGTTGTCCTTCACGTCGTCTTCTTCGCGGCTTGGGCTTGGGTCAGCGCCTCGCGGGGTGTCCGGAGCATGAACGAAGCAGTACCTCCACCAGATGTCACGTGGTCGTGACGTCGACGAATGCAACAGTGGGCGTTTCAGAGAAGAAACTCTTTATTTGGCCGAACTTGTGGCCGTGAAACTTAAAGTCAGATTAGAGCAATACAATGGCACAGATAGTGGCGAACGGAGAGTCGGCCGTCGATCAACTGACATCGTTGGGACGCACCATCTTTAATACAGCGCGCGTCGAACTTTCTAGCTTCATCACTGCTGGTCGTGCAAGCTCTAGAATAAGCCGGTCGGTTCACGTCCGTCGTGCAATCTTAACAAGACGATCTACTATAATCGCGAAGCTTCTCGAACCCTAAGGCGTGGTCTGCGCTGAGCGTTACTGACAGTCTTCCTGGACGAAAACCGAATACAACAAACGCGAAAATGAGAAACGCGCGTGGCAATATATCATCGCAACACATAGGGCAAAAAATAAACATCAGCTTATTATATGTCGAATTAGATATTTTGCAATTTCCTTCGTAATGACTTACCCTTGCATCACGCCTGTAAGTGAAATAGAGGACCATTGATATAGCGCAGCTCTAAAACATCATTTTGAATTAGCGCTATAGGAATGCCACACGGTGCGCATGGCTAAGTTTGGCGACGTCAAATGCACCTTACGAAGGAAGGAATTTTCTTTCCATTGACCATATTATAGTAAAGTAACCTTTGCCATCTCTCTAATATGTATTGACATAAACGACGTTCTACGAAGAACAACGGCAAAACTTTTTTAGCGAAAAAGGTTTCGTTTCCTCTAAAACAGGGCAACGCAGAGTGGTCGGGCCCCTATTCCAAGGCACCGCGGGCCCTCGCCATCTTTTGAGCCTTCCAGAACAGCCTGAGCTCAGCTCCAAGCCGATGCATGTACAGCAATTCCTCCCACCTCAATCTCGAATTATCCTCTTCTTGCTCTTGGCGAGAGCCGTGCGCTCCGCTTTTTTATGTGCTATAACGTCATTGTGCTCCCACACCCCGGGCCTACCTCATTGCATACAATTGGGCAGCACCTACATAGTCTATAAATTTTTGTGTATATGTCCGTTTGGAGCCTACGTAACCCCACAGAATCCAGGGCTGAAAGGTTAGTGTGAGGTGATGGGTATAGTCCCCTCCATCGCCTGTAATATCACAGGATCACTTTGTAATTGGCTTCGATGGTTGTCGAACACTCCATGATGTTTTCCATCGGCCAGCTCGAAAATAAGAGAATCCTCGAGCCGCCTCATCTGCATAGAGGTTCCCAGTAACACCCTCGTGTCCCGGGGCTAATGTTATTGTTTGGATATAGCTAATATTCAAGTCTCTGCTGCTTTCGGTAAGTATCAGTTGCGCCTCGTTGCTAACATTTTCCAGTCGGATAGTTCCTACATGCGGCCTGAGAGTCCTGTGATAATTGTCAGTGGAGCGTTGCGCCCCATGTCTTTTCTTATAGCTAAGACAATGACCATCTCTTCTGCTTCTGTAGTGGTTGATTTGGCGACAAACCGCAGAAGAGGCCGTGATTTTACCTCTTCTGTTCACGACAACTGCCACCAAATTCTTTGCTTTGCCCTATATGGTGAAGCATTTGCGAATCTTGCAGTGTCCAAGAAAGTTGTTGTTTTGTCTACGTATTCGGCTCCAGCTTTTCTCTTCCCTGCTCGTGATGTCGCATACATGTTCCGTAGAATTAGGGATACTACATACAAATCTCTGATCTTGCGGGGTAGCTCTTTGGTCCTTGTCGTGTGTTCGTCACAAGGTCCGACACGACGAAGAAGAGCTCTGCCGGCTGGCGTTTGGCGCCAAGCGGCTCCTCCGAACATTGAGCCAGAGCATCAAATGAATTGTGGAGGCAGAGTGATAGGAGCGTATCATTTGAAGTTTAGCGTGGAAACCTCAACGCTGTCTTAAATACCATCCTTATTATTTGCTCAGCCTTTACTTCTTGTCCTATTCATGGAATGATAAGGCAGCGATTATATTATTCGGCTGATGACCAGGCTTTTCACAATCTTAGGGTGTCTTGTTCCCCCCATCTCCGTCGGATAATGAACCACACGGGCTATCATGTGAAAATTCTGTTGCATGGTTTTCCTAATCGTGTTTAAAGTGTGGACACATCTGTTGTTCTATTGTAGCCACATTCGCAACACTCTAAGTATTAACCCCTCCGGAATAACCTTCCCTTCAAGCCTGACCTCGAGTTTGAGTTTCGGTTCACTTCTTTGTTTCTTGTTTTAGGGGCGAAGCTCCTTAAGGTCGAGGCTTGTACATCACTCCCTAGGTGCCCCAGGTGTAGCCACGCTAGTGCGATGACGACGACGCTGCCATCACGGCACAGCACATGCAAGGTAACAATTATACGCCATGATGATGACGATGACGCTGATGACGATGAAGAATAAGCGTGTTCCAGACCACACATTCTCTTTCTGCCATCACGGCAAGCACATGGAATGTACCCACTCTACGTCATAATGATGACGATGACGCTGATGACGATGAAAAACAAGCGCGTTCCAGACCACACATTCTCTTTCTGTCATGGATGAAAACGATCGTGAGCGCGCTGTCGCCCGTGAAAGGCAAAACGGCAACGCCGACAACAAGCTGCTACCCCGGCGTTGAGGACGCGGGAAGCGGCGGCTCAACGGCAAAAACACATTTTATATACTGTACACACGCGTTGTCACTCATTTACATGCTCGAGTGGGCAATGTCACGGGTGATTCACGGTATACGAACGATCCCAGTGTTTCGCCCACTCGTCATGATTAACTTCGTGGACATGCAATTCTTTTTTTTTGTGAGGCGAAACGCTTCTGGATGTCTCCGCCAAACAATGCACTCTTATGTTTCTATTATGCTGGCTGTCAATCGGACAGTTTCCTCCTTTTCGCCCAAGTTGCCTTGCGTTATCCATATAATTATGGTATCATCCGCGTATAAGAAATGACGGTATGTCGGGTATTTCTTGGTGTTTTTGCCTAGTGTAGTGATGGCTAGGTTTAAGAGAGTAGACGAAATGACAACACCATGTGGTGTTCGTTTGTTAGTAGCATGGGTGATTTTCGGATGCATCATTCCCTACTTTGATAAACTCTGTTCTCTAGTGGAGGATGCTGAACTGCAAACTAGCCCGAACAAACTCTTGTAGATACAACGAGAAAGCGAAGACTACTTCCCTCTAAAGCATTGATATGACAACATCCTTATTCGGAGAAACAAGAACTTAATGTAACATTATTGTCGGGTTGCAAAGAAGGCTAATTTTCATAATTATTCGGCATAGGCTTAGTTGTGTACAGCTTCCGCTCAATTAGTTCCTCGTCTTTAACGTCTAACCCACTGGATAAAAACCGCAGTTTTGGGACGCAAAAAACCGAAATTATTTTTATAGTTGTTAATTTTAAGGCATGAAAATTAGCAGCGCACGGTACGTGATATGTTAAGGGAGGCGTTCACATGCTATTAACGCATTCCCGCAAAAGATCGAGTCACTCGCGAAACCTCTCCATGCCTCGTGAAGTGTCGCCAGATTAACCTTTAAAATTAAAATAAACGCATCACTCCACTGAGCGTACATATATAGCACCATCACAACTACCCGAAAGGCTGTGCGTGTCACTGACTCCCTTACCTGGAAGAATGCACAGGAAAACGACTGCCGCACACGAATATCGGCTGTATTAGTAATTTATGTTGTCAGGATTGCAACTTCTTAATTTATGATTAAATTCAATTAAATGCTTCATATATCTTTCAGTGAAAGAAAGAAGCAGCAAGAAGAAGCTACTGCAGTGTGTAGCATGATGTGGTGACAGCCCGTCACCATGACAGCAGCGGACAGTGCATAGCACAAAAATAAAATAAAATGAAACAGACTGCACATAAATTACACAAGGAATAATGATCATGCTAGTGGAACATTGCTGAACATTGGTGTAACAAGGAGTCTTATAATATGAATAATGTTGAATTATATTTGCATCTACATGTCACGGTGCCCTTGCAATGTTATCTTCGCAATTTAAACGCCATTTTTTTTCTCAGCGGTTTAACAATGCAGGTAGCTCGTATCATAGCATTTCATTCCCATTGTTTGTGCGACTTCGTGCTTCTTCCCACAGTTCTGGATTACGTGTGTTGTGTACAACAGCGCTGATCTTAAGATTGGCCTTGTTTTGCAAAGCCTTGTCTGCGTTTTTGTGCGTAGTATGTAGTAATAAAGGAATGTCCTGTATTCGTAAAGTGATGGAAGTTTAAAGATATTGTGACGCAACGCTTAACGCGACATATGTAATATTGTCTGCACAATATGTAATATTGCAAACACTTAAGCTGTGTGGGATAATTCAAGCAGATAATAAAGCATATTTTTAGGTACGCGGTTTCTTGAGGTTTCCATGTTGGTGTGCCTGCTTACTAAAACCAAGTAGCCAGTGAAATGCTGTAAAAAACTGTTTTACACTACTTCACCATCTCCAAAACTCACTCGCTTTTGCGGCACATCAAAAAGCCGTTCAATGATGCGGTAAAGGTGCGTTCGCACGCACAACCCCATATCGCCTGATGTAGGTACCTGCAGGAAAGAATTTCACTCCTTCTACCCACTTAACCATCCCGCTCCAGATGCATGCCTTCGTGGAGAGATGTATTATGTGCTATCTTGGGCGGCGCATTGAAGCGAAAAGGGAAGGAACAGTAGTACGCGCGCCGATGGGGAGAGGGGGGAGGTTTGTTATTGGTGTTCTAATGAAAACACGATGACGCGACGCCTCTGTCATCCGAAACGCCCGGTCCATGCGACAGAAAGAAGTGTGCCCTTTCTGATGAAAAAGTTGTCACATTTACACACGTCACTCTAGACACGCGTTGTTAGCCGCTTGCTACAAAGGCTCATTCACGCGATACTCAGAACAGCAATGCTTCATTTGAATTGTGGCCGCATTCTTTCCATAATGTGTATTGCCCGATAAAGTGGAAACAAAACCCACCTGCTGCTAATGGCGATTCATCTGAAAATAAAAGACATATCAGGGTCATAACGCACATTCCTATTGCATACATATTCTCTCCATATAATTTACTACAATATATAAATATTTTTATTATATCTGCGACATCAACTCGGTTCCGATGATTTACGCAGGTTTCGGGAAAACTTACTGCAGCGCAGTTATTGGCTGTCGGTCGTGTATTGTAGACATTATAGATTATAAAGTTCTAGAATTATACGCATTCCTTTGGAGTAGTGCCTACAAGTCTATAATGCGGTAAAAGCAGCGGGTGTGTCACAATTCTAATAAGAATGAATTATTCATTCAGGCCGTCACTATGACTACCCAATGTCGTGCATGGTCAGCGAGAAAATATAGCACATAACTGACACTGGGCATGAATTCCTCGCGTAACTTTCCTTAAGAATTCGTACGTAGCATAATGATCTTGAAGAATTGTAATGTCGAGAATGTGGCTCATGCCGGCACCCGTCTAATATTTCCATAAAAATTATTATTTTCATTGAAACGATATTTTAAAGTTTATTTGCTGTGGTAGTTTTAACGCAGTCGCAGTTGTTGGTGAAGCCATCAACTGCAACTGCATTGATTTACTGACGGAATGCTTACATTGATTTACTCAATGATTTAATGACCGAAGACCAATTTCACGAAGACAACCAAAAATTATAGGTAAAATAAACGACAGTGAATGCTAGACATTTTTCTCTGCAATGAAGAAGAATGACGCACATATAAAAACATCTCACTCTGCCTCTTGTCCACATAGAATAATTGGTCACAGTATTCGGGTACATAACTTCTGAAACAGTGCTGAAACTCCTAAGCTACTTTGTACAGAGTCACACTTGAATATTCATTCATAATAATCCTGAATGTGAATCTGAAGTTGCTGACAGAGCAATTGTGAAGAGTTTAAAAGAAGAATCCACATTTATGTTTCAAGCAATTACACATCACCTTCCACATGTTTAATATCAATGTCATGAAGTCAGCTATAGTTACAAGTTTCAAACAATGTGTCATCATAAACGTGCTAGAGAGATGAAGAAGGTATATTAGCACATACTTGTTCAGTACGAACATATCTACAGGACACACTGTAAAAATCTATTTTGATTTTGATGAGAAAACAGAGGATCGTGAATATAAGAAGAAAGTGGTGCCTATTATTATTTTTAAAAAGTACACCGGTTAGTCCTTAATGCAACTCGACGAATCAAGAGAAGCAGTGTTGAAAAAATTCAGCAGATCCCTCGCCTTTTGGGAATCGGTTTCATACGAAGCAGTCAGCCAGTAGTTGTCTATGCTGCATTTCTTGGCTTTGGGCCAAGAGTTACGAAGTGGAAAGACGTGTTTTTGTAAGTGTAGCAGTTGTGTGCACAACGTGGACTTACCAGGCACGTCGACTACACTGGCGTTTTAAGAGGGTAACTTATAGCAACGCCTCCTGTATTTTATTCAATGCCTGTGCAAACGCTCGCCCCTCAATGGGAGCGCCGGTCCGCCTTAGTTCAGAGAGTGGTCGTGCTGCGACGCCACATAATAGGGTAGGGCTGCTTGCGTCACACGTGCGTCCGAGCGCTTTCGCACGGAGATGCGATTGACGCGTTTTCGCTCTCCAATATCATGCGTCTGTCCAATTTGTTCCTTCGTACTCCTTTGTAGCTCGAAGCAACGCCGCCGCCGCGTCACAGCGCTCGTGAGGCACCTCTTAAAGGCAGCGCATGCACTGCAGCGTCGCAGTGACGCGTCCCCATTGGGTTGCCCGCATAGCGCCACGAACGGAGACGCGCTATCTCAAAACACAGTGTATCTTACAGAGCCAGCGTGACCGCCAACATATATAGTGAACACGAGGGATGCCAAGACGCCGCCCCACGGATCTGCACACAACTGAACAAAAAATTACTTCATATGATTTCCGTCGTGATGCACTACATGACGGGTGCTCTCCCCCATGAACGCAAAGCACACGCGAAGGCTAGGCGATGGGTGAGAGTAGGAAAGGGCTAGAGGAGAGGGTGGTGAACGGCTGGAACGGTCGCATTTGGCTGGCATTGATACAATAGATGAATAGTATATGATAGAAATGATAGAATAGCATGAATATGGTCTATTGTTGAGAAGCCTGTACGAGGACCAGGCAGGATTTCGTACAGGCTTCTCAACAATAGACCATATTCATACTATCAATCAGGTGATAGAGAAATGCGCGGAATACAACCAGACCCTATACATAGCCTTCATAGATTACGAGAAGGCATTTCATTCCGTGGAGACATCAGCAGTCATGTAGACACTGCGGAATCAGGGCATCGACGAAGCCTATATTAACATAATGGAAGAAATCTACAGCGGATCCACAGCCACCATAGTCCTCCATAAAGAAAGCGACAGAATCCCAATAAAGAAGGGCGTACGGCAGGGAGATACGATCTCACCAATGCTATTCAGCGCGTGTTTACAGGAGGTTTTCAGGGCCCTAGACTGGGAAAAGTTAGGGATTAGAGTTAATGGAGAGTATCTTAGTAACCTGCGATTCGCTGATGACATTGCATTCATGAGTAACTCAGGAGACGAATTACAGCTCATGATTACGGAACTGGATACGGAAAGCACAGCAGTAGGTTTGAAAATTAATATGCATAAATCTAAAGTAATGTGGAACAATCTCGGCAGAGAACAGCGCTTTGCGATAGGTGGCCAGACACTGGAAGTTGTAAAGGAGTACGTCTACTTAGGACAGGTAGTAACCGCGGAGCCGAACCATGAGACTGAAATAACTAGAAGAATAAGGATGGGATGGAGCACATTCGGCAAGCATTCTCAAATCATGAATGGTAGTCTACCATTATCCCTCAAGAGGAAGGTATACAACAGCTGCATCTTACCGGTACTTAATTACGGAGCAGAAACCTGGAGACTTACAAAGAGGGTTCAACTTAAATTGAGGACGACGCAGCGAGCGATGGAAAGAAAAAAAATTCCCCATCTCCCGCTAAAGGGAACCATGTGTGGATGCGAAGCAGCGGGGAGATAATTAGCTTGAGCGGGAGGAACGTTGCCGCTCTCATTTCACGGCAGTGGTCCGGGCGCTCATCGCGGCGCTGCACGGGAGAGAGAATAAGGCGCGCGCGCTCCGTCATTTTCATACCGCGAACTACCGTGGCGCCCCCCAGTGGAGTATGCAGCTGTCACACCACCTGTGGTGCGCGCCGCTCCGTAGAGGATTTCTAGAGGAAAGGACGGGGGGGGGGGGGGCATAGGAGACGAGAGAGAGGGGCAGGGGACGTGCATGCGCTATGGGTGTGTGGGACGCGGGAGCCGCTCCGTAGAGTAGAGGATTCCTAGAGGAGAGAGGGCGCTAATGCGCTGTGGGACGCCGGAGCCGCTCCGTAGAGTAGAGGATTCCTAGAGGAGGCAGGCTGAAAGTAATAGTAATATGGATTCCTAGAGGGGAGAGGAGGCGCATGTGCTGTGGGACGCGGGCGCCGCTCCGTAGAGTAGATGATTCCTAGAATAGAGGAAGGGGGTGAGCGTACGAGAGGGGACGTGAATGCGCTGTGGGGGGGGTGTGGGACGCGGGGGCCGCGGGGGGCCGCTCCGTAGAGTAGAGGATTCCTAGAGGACAGAAAGGGGGGTGAGCGTAGGAGAGAGAGGGGGGAGGGGACGCGCATGCGCTGTGGTGGTGTGGGACGCGGGAAGGAGGGCGGACTAAGCCCCCTCCAAACACATGCAAGCAATATTAAGGAATGGAGTCAACCTGGGCGACAGACACCACCTCCCTAGCCATTGCTAAGCAGCCTCTCTGTGCTCTCAGCCATGACACAAGGAATGGGGTCAACCTGGGCGACAGACACCACCTGCCTAGCTATTGCTAAGCAGCCTCTCTGTGCTCTCGGCCATGACTCTGATGACTGTGATAGGGTTGACGGTCTTCATATTACTACAGTGTTGTGGTTCGCATAATGGGTGCTTCCCTACTTCATGAAAGTGGCCGGACGCGGGACGCGGGACACGGGACGCGGGACGGGGGACGCGGGACGGACATAGCCCCGAGCATAAGATGCTTCGCATCTAAAATAATAGGCGTAACCTTAAGAGACAGGAAGAGAGCAGAGTGGGTCAGGGAACAAACCGGTGTTAAATATATCATAGTTGAAATCAAGAAGAAGAAATGGACATGGGCCGCGCACGTAGCACGGTGGCAGGATAACCACTGGTCATTAAGGGTAACTGACTGGATACCAGAAGAAGGCAAACGCGTGAGGGGGGAGACAGAAATTTAGGTGGGCAGATGAGATTAAGAAGTTTGCAGGTATAGCGTGGCAGCAGAAAGCACAGGATCGGGATGATTGGCGGAACATGGGAGAGGCCTTTGCCCTGCAGTGGGCGTAGTCAGGCTGATGATGATGATGATGATAAAATAGAGGAGGCGTTGCTTATAGTCTAACGTAATGTCAGCACTGACGTCAGAGCACATACGTCAGTATTATCGAAAACAAGCGCACTTTACAGTGCTGTGATAAGAATATGATACGTAACTTTTGTAAGCGTATTTCACAGGGGTCTGGCATCACATGAATATAGCTTGCTGAGTTATAACGATACAAATGCGATGTTTATTAGACTACTATAAAAGCGCAGCCGACACTGGAACCCCAATTAACCCGACGTGGCACCTCTATCATAGGAAACGTTTATTGCTTTGTTATTAAATTACGTAGATAACCAGCACTGCAACAACGATTGACGTTGCACCGACATTACGCCTTGCACACGGTCTTTTTCCAAAGCAGTTTCAAGACCAGGCGGGGCTATGTGGTAAAATATCTGACTGCCACGCAGAATGCCTAGGTTCGATTCCTTCTGGGATCCTCATTTTTGGTTCTCTGCACTTGTCGAGTGAACGATGGAGATGTCAGATGCCTGTTTCGCCATTGCTTGGTAGATGCAAGTTGTCAATAATCTGTGGCGCATGCCCGCATAACGCAGCCCGTGTTCTACAGGGATGTGCCACACGTAGCTGGAGAAATGGGATTGATGACATACGCGGCATAATTTTCACGTTAGTCAGGTCATGACCACACAGTCATATTTCTGAAACCCTCTTACCTGCCCATGACAATTTTGGTCAACACCAAGTTAATGAAGCGATCGTGAGAGCGCCCAGACGTAAGCAGCCAGAAAGACGAATACGTAGATAGAAACGTTCAAAGTGCCTCTGGTTCGGAAAGAAATGCTTCGAATGAAAAAACGCCTGGCCTACGCAGATCATGCAGAACAGTCCCAGCGAAAGCTTGGGCAATGGCCTTTTCAGAAGTCGTTTTGCGCGACTGCTACTACTAGACTTCAAAGATAGCCACTACGCCATAAATCATAATTTTACGAAATAGACCTCCCTACTATATCAATAGTAATCATTGGGATTGTGAGAAGCGAACGGCCACTACGCGTCTAGAAGGTATTGTATGCACTTTTGATACGGTAGTTATATCAGTATGAAGATTTAGCTTTTTGTAATGGGTGCGAAGGATTAAAAAACCCACTCGTTAGTCAAATTATGGACAGCTGCTATTCAATGGACACTAAGTATGGACACTTACCTCCGTAAACCGAGTCAAGGTTGTCGTCCACTTTTTTGTAAAGAAAGCAATATGATCGCTTTAGTACGGCAACTCATTGTACATGATTCGTCGAGCGTAGAAGTACACATGACCGCTATTTATTTGTATAAATGTGCCGACTATGACGTTCCTGCATGATGTGAATGCAGCACTTTACCGGAAGTATTGCTTCTAACATATTTCAAGCTCGCGAATCTCTTCGCTTGTATTGGCATGAGACTATACGTACCTTATATGCAGAAGTTTGAGCGACCTACTACGATTACTCTTGAATTGATGCGCAGTGCTCAATTCATTTCTTTTCATAAATTGTTGGCATAACACAACGAAATTCCAACCCTACTTTGTCCTCTTTGAATTTGTTTAGGTTGGGTTTGCAGAACAGTGATATCGTTTTGCTAGATAGAAAACTAGAAAACACCGGCAACGCCGCCGGTGTTTGTTTTTATTAGTGCTGGCGCCTTTAAATTACCAGTGTCAGCGCCACCGATCTCACTTTTCTCTTAACGCTCTCGAATTTAAACTACCAATGCCTGTTCTCGCCGTTCCTAGGTAGATATTATAAATTGTCAAAGTTCTGTGGCGCATACCCGCACCTCTGCCCGTGGTATACGGGTATGAGCCACACGTGTCTGGAGAAATGAGTTTGACGACGTACGCGACGGGATTTTCACGTAATTCGTGTCATGACCAGCCAGACATATTCGTCAATAGCTCTTACCCTATCATACAAATTTGGGTATATCCCAAGTTAAGGAGGCAATCACGAGAGCACCCAGACGTAGGCGGCTAGATAGATAGACAGATACGTAGATAGAAACGCAAAAGTGCTTACAGTACGCGAAGAAATGCTTCGCATTTAAAACTGCTACACATTTCTCACGCGCTGAATGAAGCCTTTGGAGGTTTTCTTTCGTGCTACGTTGTGATTTGAGATCATCACCACGCGTCAAAGCAACCGACTCACGCTCTTCGGCGCGCGGGATGTCATAAAATTTGCCTGTGCGCTGCACAGCGTCAAATTGAGTGACTGAGAATTTGTTTAGTTCAAGTGCACTATAATTATGCGACGAATGCAATAACATTAAAACCGCAGTAATTCTTTCCTAATGCTAATTGGAGGGAGGAGGTTGGAGTTCGAGAAAGAGCGACGGAGTTCTGCGTGTCAGATAATGTTCGTAGTTCACGTTAAGGCGTTGGTTTTGATAGGAGGTTACAGCACGAAGGTCGCATTGGTCACAAGTCGGCAAAGTAGAACTAATAGTTTTATGGAGTAACAGGGTTCACTTATGCGTTAACCACAAAGCCTTCCTCAGAAATGGGTGCGTAGTGTACGCACAATATTAAGATCGAGTTTATAAGGCGACAGCCTGTACAGTTTCAAAATGCACTGACAAATAAAAATTGATTTATTTTGTACACGAAGAGTAAACAGTATGTACAAGGTTGTATAGCGAGAAGGGCTCTCCCCATCTTAGTCCGTCACTCTTTCTCTCGAAGACGTACAAGCACTAACCAGCACACATACGCAAGTGCGTGCGTGTTTTCTCAATTAACCATTGCGCCAAACGAGAGACGCATGAAAATTATACGAGGTGTTGACAGCACATCAGTTGTGAAATAGTACATGATCGCAGTTTGACCACACCTGGACAAAGAACAACACAGCTTGCCGAGGTAAACAACGTTAGCATGTACTTACGTTCAAGCGGGCTGTAGTCATCAGGGGATAAGAAATCTGGAAATTTCACACGCGCAAAATGTAAATTGCCTTTAAAATGTATGCAAGGGAAGCTTTCGTAAATGATAAAAATACGCCTTACATATGACTACAAGCGTAACAATGTTGCCTCACTTTTTATGTTACACATCAAGTAAGCTCATGCAATCGATCTGCTTACACAGCACACGAGTCGCAGCTTTGAGATCACACAGTTATGGCCCTACACTGGACCTTAATCAGGCCGATTTCCAAAGCGAGTCTGACATGGGTCGCATTGTCATCAATGTAATCAATCGCTCGGCTCAGGAAAATATTAGAAATGCAGTGGCAAGTACACACAAGCGTTACTGTTGGCATATCTGGCATCCGCAATATTCCACCTCAGGAATTACAGCCCAAGAGAAATCCAAAGGCTTTCCATAGCGGCGCCTTTATGTACGCTTTGTTTACTCTCGAACTATATCCCCTTAATTTTTTTTCCTTCCCTTGGGCAACAACTTCCTACTCCACTAAAGTTAAAACGCAGACCCAGGCGAGCACAGAAAGGAACGCGAGACACGGGCGATAACTTTCCACGCTTTATAGAGACCCGCAGAGCAGGATATTAAGGACACTAGTGACCATACATCACTCTAAGCCGAAAAGGACCAAAAGGGGGGTATGACATTGGTCCTTCAGGGGACTAACTGGGCTGCCACAGATTTTGAACCATTTTTGGACCAACTGCGGGAGTAACTACAGCGGTTCAACTGTTACCCCCTAGCATTTACTCCATTTGGTTTAAATGTTGGTATTCGTAGAATGCTCCAGGGGGGACTAACAGTTGAACCGTCTGGACGAATCGAAAAAAAATTGGCGCCCTTGCACCAGTTGGTAATTCTAACTTAATCAGCATTGGAGACCGTCGTTATTGGGACAAGCGCACAAACATATATATATAAACCCCGCCCGCCCGCGCTACACAGTCGAAAACCAGCCATCGGATATATATAGGCACAGTGTTTTGACCTCCCATGTAGTGCCGGTGGGAGATTTCTGTTCGGCGTAATAAAACAATAAACACTGACAGCGCAGTACGTCTAAACTTACGTGGGCTTATTCGTAGCACCGAAGCACAGCGATCTTTTAATCTGAATCCGCGTAATCTCGAACGCCCCTTCAGTCAGTGAATTCGAATTATACGCTGGCACTCGATTGTGTCGGCAGAACCAGCGTTAGCAGTGCTGGTGCACAACTCCACACACACAAACATAGCAACGGCGCTTATGCAGGAATGCCGGCGAAGCAGTGAGGCGCCCGTCGATGCTGTTATCAGTCTACTTGCCGATAACGTCACTAGGCTTACGAGGAGCACGGCTGTACTTACGACCCCCGGCGATCACAACATGCGTTTCCTGAGCAATTTTCGTCGTCATTATTTTAGATACAAAGGGAAAATAGGTGGGTGTTCACTGTCCGCGGCGTATTAAGGCGAAAGCCTTTAATGTCTCATGCTCACGTCCGGTGTCCGTCCATCCGTCCGTCCACACCCCCCACTGCGCATGCGCCAACCCATTAAAAAAATAAAAAAAAACCTCCTCTCCACCTCTCTCTCCTCTAGGCATCCCTCCCCGCGGAGGCCACACCCTCACTGCGCATGCGCGTCCCCTCCCTCTCTCCCCCTCCTACGCTCCCCCCTCTCTCCTCTAGGCATCGCTGCCCGCGGCGTCCACACCCCCACTGCGCATGCGCGTCTTCCCCTCTCCTGCGCTCCCCCCTCTCTCGCCTCGCGACGCCGACGCAGGCAGCGTCTGCTAGCGAGTTTCTTGGTTGAAAAAACCGCCTGCTCGCGCTGCACAACCGTTCACTGGCCACCCCGTATATATGGCAATGGATCCTGACCTGCAAGGTGGTGCCGGTGGGAGATCTCTCCTGTGCGTTGTCGAACGATAAAAAATTCGCAGCGTGCGCGTTAACTAAAAGCGGACTGCGGGTCTCTGTGTCCAGTCCGAGTCTTATGTCTCTCATTGCCCATTAGCAGCGATTGGGATGTTCCAGTAGGAAACACCGGTCCATCACTGCGTGCTTCGCGCCCCCCAGGTTTCTCTCCTGTGCAACGCTGCGATGAGCGCCAGCGTCAACGCCGCCGCCAGTATAAGCGTTAGCGCCCGCTGCTTCGCATCTACACATGGTTCCCTTTAGCGGGAGATGGTGTAATCTTTAAGGCGAAAGCCTTTAATGTCTCATGTTCACGTCCGTCCGGTGTCCGTCCGACCTCCGTCCGTCCGTCCATCCATCCGTCTGTCCATCCGTCCGTCCTTCCGTCCGTCCTTCCGTCCGTCCGTCCATCCGAGCTCTGGCACGGAGCCAGGTGGCCGCCGCGATGCGCAGACGGACGCCGGTCGCGTCGGACTCTATAGCGCTCGCGCTTTGCTTGCGTAGCGTCACTGTGCCCAGAGTTTGCAATCATTCTGACCGACGCCGTCTCAATGGACCCAGGCGTTCACGGAATACACTTTCCAATTTACAAAGGGTCCGTCAATTTAAGAGCTGGAACGCGGATGGCGTTTGCACAATGCACAAAGCGCGAGAAAATACTAACGCATGCGAACGGAGGAAGATGAGTCTCGCGTCTCGCTGCGATTCGCGGTAAAAAATTAAAGAATAAAACACGCACCCATTCGGTTTGTGTATTATTCCACTGAGAGTGTAAAAGAAAAAAAGACATGGCATAATCAGTGGAATGGCCACACGCTTTCGCCGAACACACTTTGGAATGTACAAAAGTGTCCTTCAATTTTTACGCAGTGATGTATATATAGATACATGTATAATTACAACGACGAGACCGCTCGCAAGCACGGTTGTTTACTGTGCACACCGCCGGCCGCACGATGATTTGTATCGGCACTCGCCTTCATGTTAAATGTTTGACGATGATTGTCGCATGGAGAGAAAGACAGAGTTTGAACTGTACTTTAATCCAGAAGACATTATTTTCCGCGAAACAAATTCTGTGCGACGTTTCTTCCACCTGTGCCGCAACGCACTCACACCGGCTGCCGGCCCGGCCAGCCGGCTCGGTGCCGATGACGTGCGAAGCCTACTTCATATATATCGCTTCAAAGTTGTGGCAAGTGACTCGGCGGGAACACGACCGCTGACGAACAGCTTACTTTTCTTAGCGCTGTCGGTGTTCTTCGTAGCTCTTCCTAATTCGGCACATTGAAACGTATTATCCGCGGTGTCAGGGCTCGGAGGCTTGCACTTGTTTGGGCCCGGCAGTGCCGGCAGCTCGATGGGGAAGGAACGTGCCGGAACTCATCCGCTCGCTGTGTGCGCCGTTGCGAGTTGAACTTGCCTCTTATAAAAGCTTCGATTCGTTGAATAGTGCTTCCCTTTCACTCTGCCGTACAGCCGATATAACTCGTCTTCGTGCTAGCCGACAGGGCCGAGCAGTGCAGCGCGGCAGCAGACGATCGGCGCGCAGTTACTCTCCGCGTTGGTCCCTTCATTGCCGGGCGTTTGCGCACGACACGCACTGTCACGCATTTACTCCCTGTTGGACGAACCGTTTATCCGTTGGTTTAACGACTGCAGTTAGTCCAAATTTGCCGGATTTCGGCTTAGAGTGATGTCGCCGGCGCAGGAGGAAGAGTATGACTGAATCAGTGACAACGCACGTGACATAATTCTTTGACATATAGAGCGGTCGACGGCTTTGACACACATTCATCCCCTAAAGTGTATAATGCTTCCGGCCTCAATTTGACACCAGGATCATCAATTCAATTACACTTTCTGCAGCGTACATCTAAAAACTCTTCGCATTTCACCCTAACATTTCTACGATGTTCCTCGGGGCCATTGCTTACACACCTCCCACTTTGTCCTATATAAATTCTGCCACGTGAAAGGCTTAGCTATACACGTCTGAATCCGCACAATCAACGAACTTCTCTTCATGCTTGTTCTTACCGATACCTGCTCTAATTTTTTCAATGCCAGTGCAAGCAATCGTGTTTGAATGAGAACAGTTGATCTTTCTTTGTTCAAGGAGTTGTCGTGGTACTCACCCAAAGCATCTGTCAAAATAGTGGAGACGCTGATTTTGCTGTTCTTGGGATTTTGACAACGACAGGGGCGAGACGCGCAGAGCGACGCCACCTCAAGTGTACAAATGCTTTCGTAAGGCGTGCTTGTGTACGCGTTCGCGGGGACACGCGGTAGACGCGCCGTCCCTCTACGCGAGAGGACTGGGAGGTGGCCCTGCTCGGCTGCTCAGACCTTCAGGCCCAGGGGGCCATGGTACAGAGAGCCAGGGCGGCGGCTTCAACCAATGGGGTCCCGGAATAGACTCCGCCTAGTCTGTGGGGACCTCTAACGAGTTTGTACACCTCTCTTTTGTTATCAAATGTTTTTCACCACCACCACCTATATAATGCGTCTGTCAGATTTATTTCTTCGTACTCCTTTGTCTTTGTACTGGAAGCAATGCGTCCTCAGCCTCAAAGCATTCGTGTGGAAAATCTTAAAGGACATACAGACAGACCGACAGACAGGCAATTAACTTTATTCTGGTCCTGAGGGGCGACTCGGAAAGCCTCCTTACGGGGGAGGAGCCCCCGCGGGCAGCTACCACCTCGGGAGGAGTGACAAAATTTCAAGCTTCAGATATGACATTCACTCCATTTCTTGGCGTGCAGAAGATGTTTGAACTAAGTATTTTTTGCGTCCGTTACGTCGTTCCGTATAAGTTATATTCCAAGGGCAAACGGAAGGCTAAAAGCGGCGTTGTTCACCCTGCAACTTTGACAATATTATGACGTGTTCAGCGGTTCCACAGACCCCGCCCCAGGCGCTGAGTGACGATGCGCTAGTAACAATAACGTCGACTATTTCAGTGTTGTCGCCGTGGCGCAAACTGGCGGCGACGCCTGGCAGCGGCTTCACTGCGATTGTCTGTGTTGGTTCGCCTCAAATGCTGCAGCTTCGCCGCGCTGCTTCGAATGAATTGTCGTGTGCTCCTCAGCGGGTGATAATTTCGAGCGCCGATCTCAACAGCATTACGTGCTAGCAAGTAGTGAAACAGATGTGTGTGACACACCGGAGACGCGCCATCTCGAACACGGTCGGACTCGGCTCTCTCCTCCGCTAAGCCCTTGCGGCCTTCTCGACGCGACGGGGGGTTAAAGGAATTGTGCTTGCCTCAGCTCCTTGGCTGTACATACCGAGGGGGGGTTCCAGCCAACCAGCGGTGTGTCGTGTCGTCTCCCCCTTCTGTCCTCGTCCAAATAGTTGGCTCGAACCCCCCCCCCCCCCCTCCCCCCCCCCTCTGGTTACAGGAATTAACTTTTCCTTGACGAGTGGCCCGATGGCTCGCCGCAAGAGGTGGCCACCCCCTCACCGCCGCCATGCGCGCGGGCTGGGCTGGGGCTTTGTGCGGTCATTTCTTGCTGGCTCCTGCTTAGATTCAGTGACTTCCTTGTGCGTGCTGCTTTCATAAGTTTTGTCTCTGGCACCCAGATGTGTGTGGACTTGCTCTCTGAAACCCTGGTCTGCTTTTGTGGGCGCAGTTATCTAACCTCTTCCGCTATTTACGGCGGTGTCTGGAGGGACATGCCTATGGCAGCGATCTACGCATAGCATCGATTGTCTGCCAGCTTTTGCTGTTGAATTCGTGAGCTTTCTCCATGGGATTGATGTTATTGTCAACGATCCCAACGTGCAGTCTGTGGTGTTCCCGCTTTTAGGCTTACTGCTGAATTCGTGAGCTTTCTCTGTGATAATGTTGCAAGCGTCAAAGAGATGTTTCTTCCTGCAGCTTCATATGCGATCACTGTAGCTACGGTTCATTATTGCATTTCATTCTGCAGATTTCAACAAGGAATTCTGCCGTCTAGATGGTCCTTGCCGATTCCCAGACAGGTGAGAAAGAAGCTATTTTTTTCTGTCACCATATCGAAATTTGTGGCAGTAAACGACCTTCTTATTCAGACAAACAGCAGAAGGGGAAGATCGAAGCTTGCGACGAAAAAATACGTAAACATGGGTTGTGTGCTCGAGCCGACGTTTCGAAAAGTGCGCTTGCCTTCTTCAATGCCAGAACTGATTTCCCTAGTGCTAACGTGTATATGCTTCGTACCCTCTCCTCCATCCTAACAAAGGTGGGGGAGAGGGCAACTGTGGATACGGGTGTGCGGGAGGTGAGGGGCGCCGTGACTGATTGTGTGAGTGAAGAAGGAACAGGTGTTCCGTCAATAAATAGATAAGACGCGGGGGGGGGGGGGGGTGTAGACGTTAGGCTGAATCACAGTTGTCAGAAGAAGCACCACTTAACAATGGTAGGTTTGAAATTCCTGGTAGGAGAGCTTAACTCTCGTTGGTTTTCATTGTTCATGTACCATATCGAATGGATTGAAGAGCCCCTTTAGAAACGTGTATACCTGCTGGCTGGAATGTGTTGAAGTTGTGAATAAGGTATGACTCTGTATATTTTATGTCTCTCGCGGACCGGAAGTTTGACTGAGGTATGTAAACTTTGAGATCGTTGAAGTTGTGTCCTGCTACGTTAAAATGCTGTGCGACTGCTTTCGGTAATATCTTTGCCGCGTTCGCGCGATGTCCGTTTAAGCTAACATTACCAGGCTGTCCCGTTTGTACAATATGAACATTCGATCATGTAGATAAAGTTTGAACTAGTGCAGGTAAAACTAGATTTTATATGATTGCGTAATCACTTGCGGTGTTTTTAACTATCACGTCATCAGGAACATGTTTGCAAGTCTTGCATCATGGACGCATAGGTCGGCAAATAAAAGGGGAACTCACTCAGACTCACTCAATAATTATGCTTTGCGCTTTGGACTCACTCAGACTCAGACTCACCCAAAATTTTCCTGCGCCGGACTCACTCGGACTCACACTCACGAAAATTTTCTTCAACTTGACTCACTCAAACTCAAACTCACCAAAATATTACTCACCCGGACTCACTCAGTCTCAGACTCACGACTCGATCTGAGTCTGAGTGAGTCGGCTCATGAGTGAGTTCGCCTACCTATGCACGGACGAGAGCAAGGTGTTATGTGGGCAGTAAAATAGGGGTTTACTTTTGTATGCACTAACATGTCCTTAAAATTCCTATTGCGGCGATACACGACCTTTGGTACTTCGGAAAACGCTTTTCTAAGGCGCTCGTTGCCTGCCAGTATTGGATAATATTTACGAAAGATATTTATGTTTGGGAGCGCACTTGAGTATGTTGGTTATAAATGCTGGCGGCTGGTTGGGTTGTATTACGGACACCATTATAGCTAGTGTTGCTTTCCTATCTAGTTTGCATGCTTCGTTGTATACCTTTTTTAGGGCGTCTTGCGGCTAATTACTTCCAACTAATGTTTCCTTTAGGCTGCCTAAGTGGTGAACCCATTCACCGTCGTCGCTACAGAACACAACCCAAAAAGCCACCAGCATTTATAATCGGCACGGATCTATCATCTTAGACAGCTGTCTAACCGGTCTCCAAAAGCGCTTTTCTGCGTTTTTCAGAATGGAAAATGATGATGCAATACTTGCATCTTACTCACACCCATTCTTCAAGATGCGGTGGATCTCAATCGAAGTGGCTAAATTTTCTAAATTTGATAGCTTGCTCGTGCGAGCGTCTGAGGCGCATGCACAGCTCCAAACGGACACGTGCGACGAGTCGTCGTCATCGGTGGTGATTAATGACGGTTTTTACGACTTTGAAGACGGGGACATCTGAACAGTCAGAAGAGACCCACGTGAGGGCGGAAGTTTTCCGGTATTTAGATGACGCGAGAAGGGACATCGCCATGCTGCAGGACTATCCGGCCATGAAGGCGGTATTTATCCGCTATAACACGAATTTGTGCTCCTCTGCCGCAGTAGAGAGACATTTCTCGTTCGCGAGTCTTATGTTGAGGCCCAGCCGACGATGTCTTGATGACGGCCTATTTGAGAAGCTCCTGTTGCTTATGTGTAATTAACACACGAACCTTTTCAGCAAAATATTTCTTATGTGTTCAATAAATGTATACTTTTTTTTTCATTTAGTGGTGTTCGTTAGTGATTCCGACGATTTGCTTGAACTGTGCTATTTCTGGCGTAGCTGATATTATTGCCACCAAGTATGCCCTATTCAGTGTATAATGCGTGTTACTCTTGCGGTGATAAAATATAATTTTTAGTGCAACTTTTTATTGCAAACGGTGGCAGGCGGGAATATGTCGTTATTAACAATTGTGTACAGTGTAACCCACTTTCGCAATGCCTTAACGGCGCTCACAGTACTGTGATAAATAAATACATTGCAAGTTTCATGCTGCTGCAACATTTGCAATGTTATGCAGCACTTAAAAAATGTTTTTTCGGAGTATGAACATCCCCGAAATTAAAAGTGTTTTAGTATCTGTATTGCTGTCTCTGTATTCCGGAATACTTTTTTCGCCTTTTTGCGAAAGTATCTCCGAAATATCCCGCTACGTCAAAGACAACTGCAACTCAGTACCTGTATTTTAGGGTTCCAACCCATGTATTTCGATATGTGCATTCCGGAATACTTTTTCGAGTATCTCTGCCCAGCCCTGCTCTAAACCTCTCATCCACATCATGAGACACACGATGTGTATAGCTGATACTTAAAATGAATATTGAGCTTAAAAAAGTCACAGTTTCACCGCAAGGGTGAAGCAATGAATGCGATAGCAAAAAATTGTAATGTTGTACGAAGTGAGGCTGGCAGCTAACTCTTTTTGGATCCGATTTCACGCAACTCTAGAAAACGCTTGTTTAAGAGAATTCTCTTCGCGTTGAGAGCGCAGCACGTAGAAGGGTACACCGGCCCCCCGCTGTCGGCCGCAGAGAAGGGGAGATAACGCGCGCGCCCGCGCCCGCGCTCGTAAAATCGAACGTCGCCCCCCCCCCCCCCGCCCGCTGTCGGCCGCTGAGAAGGGGAGCTAACGCGCGCGCCCCCGCTCGTAAAATCGAAGGTCGCTCGAGGGACCCCCCCCCCCCCCCCTCGCGTCTTTTCACGCTCACGAACGACGGGCGCGCCCGGTTATATATATACATATTAGAGGTGTGCACGGGCCTCAGGGTAGCCCGAAAGCCCGAGCCCGGCCCGGCCCGCGGGCCGGGTTCGGGCAGGCCGACGCCTTCTGATCTCGGGCCCGGGCCGGGCTCGGGCTACATTGTTCTTTTGTCGGTCGGGCCGTGCCAGATGCAAAGCCCGAATCAAGTCAAGATATAGAGGTTGTGCCCGAACTGTGTTCCACTGCGTAGCGCCTTCTCCGCAACCGCCCGCCACTCTCGGTTCTCCTTCCTTTAGCCACTTTAAACGCAAGGGGAGAGGGTGAGGCCCCACAAGATGAGCTCTGTGATTATCTATACACGGAATAATCCCCTCTCCTACATTTGAGGTACTAAGCTTCTGCAACAACAAACGGTCTAAATATTCCACGCTTGCTATGCTTCCGAAAGATATATTGGCGATTCCGGCTACCATTGCGAGCAGCAAAGGGACCTTCAGTTGGGTGGGTTATGTGACGCAGGAGCGCCGCACTTCACTGAAGCCCGAATCATTGGACAGCTTATTTTTACACGACAACTTCTAATCGTTTCATCTAGTGACTGTCATGTGTTGTTTGCTTATGTTTCACTTTGATATGTTGAATAAAATGCCACATTATCGGAAAACGACATCTTGACTCCGCAGCAAACATTCATAATGTCAGGCCGGACCGGGCCGGGCCCGGGCTTTTATTTTTGTACGTCGGGCCGGGCCGGGCGTGCTCGCAGCCCTCTAGCGTCGGGCTCGGGCGGGCCTTCGACGCAGTCAGCGGGCCCGGGCCGGGCTCGGGCTCCAAAATTCGGCCCGTGCACAGCTCTAATACATATACATATACGGCAAATGACGCCGACGCGGACGCCGACGCCGACGGCGAAAACCAGCCGCCAGTGTCCATATAATTGCTATCGCAATAAAAGTCCAGATAATTTGAATCTGGCCGCTGAAGATACACAAATGTTGCTCGTATGTAGCCTGTTGGCACGCATCTGTGAACGCACTTTGTGGAAGCGCTTTAGTCAGAGCCGTATATGGAGAGAGTCTGGCGATTAGGCGGGGCAGTGACGTCGCGGCGCGGCGATGACGCTGGCCACGTCACTGCCACGCCTCCGCTTCGGCGCCGTCCGCCATATTTACGCTTTCTGCGCGACGGCTGCTGCAGACTAGCGTGCCTACCTGCTATTCGTGCGTGAACTGTAGCGCCACTAAACAAATTGTAAAGTCCAGATAGTGCAGGAACGCTGTAATTCAACTTTAATGAAGAGTATGGGTAGGATTCGATGTGCGATAACATTGAAATAATAGAAATACTTACTCCTAAAGCTGTGTACGCGGACTCCGAGCCGACTACGTTCTGGGTGGAACGTGCGACGCTTTTTAACGCGATTAAATAGCTCGTATCGCAGAAATTTCGGTGTCTACGTCGGTGTCGCCGTCAGCATATTCAGTTGTGAGCGAGAAAGCAGCGTTGACAGTAAAAGATACAATACAAGGCAGATGCAATTTAAGGCAGGATCCCGAGGGCGTTGCACTTCGTCCTTCCTTGCGGCACAGTGTAGGTCTCCGCCGAGAAGCGGAAGCAAGCTATACCGTTTGCAAGACGACAGTGTGTGCGCGCGCGCCTCTGTGTGTGTGTGTTTAGATGTATGTGTGCGTGGGCGCGCGCGTGCGTGCGCGCGCGCGCGCGTGTGTGTGCGTACGCGCTTACGCGCACGCGTGTGACTGAGTGTGCACGCGCACACGTCTGTACGTGCGCATGCATATGTGCGCGCGCATGTGCACGTGTGTCTGTATGTGTCCGCGCTCGCACGCGCACACACACACACACTGCGCTAGCGCACGCACACACACGCCGGGCGGTGCGCGTGTGCTCGCATGGCGTGTGCGTGCGTGAGTGTGCACGCGCACGCGTCTTCGTGTGCGCATGCATGTATGCGCGTGCGTGTATGTTTGTATGTGCGCGCTCGCACGCACAGACGCACGCACACGCCGCGCGAGCACTCTCACGCACGCACACGCCGCGCGAGCACGCTCACGCACGCACACGCCGCGCGAGCACACTCACGCACGCACACGCCGCACGAGCACGCTCACGCACGCACAAGTATGTTTTGAATCCAAAGAACTGCCGCTTCTCCATTTTTTTGTAATCCTAAACGATCGTACTCCTTCAGAGATATGATTTCAGGAAACAAGCGCGCGACGACAACCAATTCACGCAACCAGTTCACGCAAAATCCACGGATGAATATGCAAGCCCCACGCGCGTTGCTCCGAAGGGATGGTGGCTGGCCTCCGCCGCTCCGCACGGCTTCGCCGCGGCCGCCACGGAGATTGGTTGAACGTCACGAAGAGTGGGCGGCACTGAGGCGGCGTGCGGAGAGCGGCGAGATGAAAGAATCGCCAAACTCTCCCGAAGGGTATATATGGCTCTGACTTCAGTGAGCTAGCACCGCCACCACACACCTGCGGCGGCAGGCGGAAACATCCGTCCAGACACGGTGTCTCAAAACACCGTGTCTCTAAAGAGGCGGCCTGACAGCCGACTTAGTGTTCTTGAGGGATGCAAGCAGCCTTCTCCTCATTGTGGCGTCGTTCTTAAGTCGTCGTAACGTAACATGGTGGAGTGATACATGACATGGTCAAACGTCGGCCGTCTCGGAGGCAGTGCAGAACAAGATTAGGTGGAGAAAGCTTGCAATGTCTCGAATCCCTGAGGCAGCACGAAGCTACGCTAGGTCCAGAAAGCTTTCGTAAGGGTGTGGTAGGAGCATCAATACATAGACTGAAAAAAAAACGGCTTCAACCTTTCAGCCTTTGATTCAGTCGCTTTATGCGAATGCATGATCCATTTACATGAAAACGTAATGGGCCCTGTGAGTTTTTTAAGTCGGACGATGTATTATGCTTGAGAAATGTGTACGAAAGCATGTTGCAGGCCAGTGATGTATCTCAGCGGAGCGTATTTTCGTCGCTTAGCAAATTAGCAGCACGCCCGTTTGCTTGTCCTTGAATTCACCAAACAGGCAACCATTGTGAGTATTTTCGGCTGCGATACCGATCAAAGATAGCAGCAGCCATGGGAGACACCACGCTGGTCTCACAAGAAGCATAGCTTTTTCAGCGCTTATGCTAGCACACATCTGTAAAACATCGCAGAAACACGAGGACGAAGAAACAGTGGCACGGGCGTTAATTCTTTCTTCACCTTCGTGTTTCTTTGCTGTTTTCCAGATGAATCCCAACCAACTTGGCCGAATCCATGTTCTTCTAAGCTTATGACAGAAGACATTATTTCCACGGTAAGTACATATATTCATTGTTAACATTAAGCATCGCAATATCACGTTCGTCCCGAGACTATAGGAGAGCCACGCGGTCATGCAACGATGAGATTCATTTGATATCCTGAAGATTTCTTTCTTTTTTTTTTTTTTTTTTGCAGACAAGCGGGGCACGGACACAACGTGGCCCACATGGAGGAGTAATACACCTTAGAAGCTTCTGTAACGAATGTGAAAATTTTGAAGCCTTGCTTGCTTTTGGTTTTCTGTCCAGCGTTGTGGCGTTACACTATACCCTACCTCTTAATTAACAAAAGCCACTTTAGTGGTCTATGTTCTGTTAGCAGCATCCGAAGTTTCCGAATCATCAGTTCCACAGTAAACTCAGATAAATGTTCCAATATATGCCACTTCTTGTCTAAACAAATGGATGGTTGCTAAGATACAGAAAAACAGCCCCATCATATTGATGGTTCTTACGCTGTTTTACGTGTTCTAACGACAATGGAGAGTATACATGCTACTGCACCATGTTTACCGGAGATAACTGCACGTTTTCAGATACGCAACGGTCTTCAAAGTATGGCACTCCGTAGTGCGCGGTAGTTCTGGTAGAAAAGAGATATATCAAATGGAGGATCCAGTTTTAATATTAAAATAACAGACAATATTCAAAGCTTGTACAATGACAATTAACTCATTATGCCAAGAAGGAAACACGAATTACATGATGTGTGCTGTTCCGTCGTTTGGGTCTCGTTCGTAGGCTTGAGTTGCGCGTTGGCGTTAGAAAAATCTACAAGCTTGGTGAAAAGCGCAGCTGAAACAAACTATGAAAGATCGCTGACAGGTTCGGCGTGATCGTAACTTCAACAAAACGTGTCAACTTGTCATCCGAAAATATCAAGCGCGTCCTTATATTAGGCTATGTCGAAGCACTAGGAGCATGAAAACCATTTTCAGGATCACTCACCACTTTTTCCAAAAACAAGATAAAGATGCCTAGCAACTTACTCGCATCGCATGAGAAAAACAAAATGGCTGACTGAGGATCACAAGAAACGACCGCTGTATGGATATCTAGCGCTCTTGTTATTTCTTACCTCCCGAGAAGCCAGAGCGTTTTGTTCCCAATATACCTACGTAACCGCGAATGTGTACCGAATCACCGAACTGTATATATATCGTACCTGGGCTAAAAGAAGTCCCCAAGCTTAACATTGCCTCTGACTGCCTATTTTCTGCCAATGAGCACTGTGTGTTTGCATACAGTGAAAGCGAAAAAAGCCGGTCCTGGCATGAGGAATAAGGATTACTCTTAACAACTGTCACTCAATATTCACTCACTGATCACCAGTTTGCTTAGCTGCCACTCAATATTCGCTCACTAATCACCAGTTTGCTTCATTTTATATTCATGGGCGACTCGAGGGGTACGCACATCGTTGTGCGTCTGAGTGGGGCATTGGTACAAGTACACAAAACTCTATCATACTACCTACGTGCTGTGGTTACGCTTACCCGTTAGGAACATGATAGAACACTGGAAAATTTGAACAAGTCTGCTTACGCATGACTGAAGTCAGATCGTTGAAGACGTTCGAAAAATGTTCCCAGCGAGCTTTGACAGTGTGCACACCAACAAAGAGGGTCTTCTTCTTCTACTACGAGTAGACAGCGCACGCGCAAGATACAGGTAGGTGATCATTGCTTGAACGACGGCACAAATCTAAAGTTAGTTCTAACCGAAGATTAAACCACTGCCGTGGTGTAGTGGATACGAAGCTCCGCTGTTGACCCGAAGGTAGCGGTTTCGATCCTGGCCGTGGCAATCGCATTTGGATGGAGGCGAAATGATAGAGGCTTGTGTGCTGTGCGATATCAGTGCACGTTTAGGAACACCAGACTGTCGAAAGTTCCCGAGCCCTCCAGTACGGCGTCCCTCATAATCACATCGGGGTTGTGGGACGTTAAACCCCAGATGGTATTATCATTATTATTGGCCTAAGAATGAATCTAGGCTTGGCCTACACAGCAGAACTGTGCTCTCTCTTACATGCCTCTGTGCCGCAAATAAAGTAACTTTGAAAAAATACAAATATTTTCCACGTGCATATAAACAATTGATTTCGCGTCACTGCATTACTAGTTATGTAATGACCACCGAACTAGCCCAAATACTTTGTAAAGGGCGGTTGTTTAGACTCAGCATATTTTCATATATACTGTTTGATGCGCACTCTCCACTGCGGCCATCACGGGGCATATGAGAAAGGAATGTACATCTCGAAGGAGACGCATTCAAGGAGTACCTGTTACTGTATATGAAAACTTGAGATACCGCACAAGAAAACTGGGACAACTGGTCGATCCAACAAGCTGATAGCAGCTCAGTGTAGTCTACGTGCCATCAGATTCTGATGCTGAAATAGTCTTTCAGGTTCCGATTGTCTCTCGATGTTCTACATGATACTGTCGGTAATATGATGCGAGGAAAAAAACTTAGTCCACAGAAAGTTTAATCGATGCACTTTTTGTTTTAGCCGAGAAAATATTTTTTGAAGTTTAGTGCCACCACAGCATTAATTTGCTATGGCGTACCTACAAACTAACGGAATTTGCTGCGAAAAAAAAACACACCAGCAATTCAATGAAATAAAGTTCGCCTACATATCGTAGGAAGCACATCACTAACACACTTCTTGACAGCACTTGAAAGCCAACCTTGAACCCTGTTAGATATTTGGTATTTTTCCTTCTTGACATAACAAGCTACGCCTGTCTACTTGTTTGTTCTTGGTGCGTTTTTCAGCTCTGACTTTTTTTTTTTTTTTGCTTATACTTGAAGTCCCACAGTGCGGATTTGTCACCTCGAGCAGCAGCACCACGGTGTAAAAATGCTTACACCTTGGTGTCGAGTTTTTTTTTTATTTTTATTTCCTCCTTTCTTTTCTCACTACCGTTTTACTTCACTATGGGAGCCCGTTTTCTTTAGATTCGCGTGCTACTAATCACTCTTGTCTTGCACTTCTTTTGTAACCATTCGTTGTTGCCATCTTATCACAATTTGTGGTATTTTAAGTAAAACTACTGCATATGCCCCCCTGTTATGATCACTTTGGGATTGGCAGTAAATACAAATAAATAATTAAATATATAAATGAGTAAATAAATAAATAAAGTGGGCATGCGCTACTATGGGTAACTTCCACTACTCGCCACATGACCACTAAATATGAAGACAGCAACAGATAGACAAACAAATAGCCGATGACGTAAGTGGAGCAACATCACCCTTTCCTATGTCCCGTATATAACTGGATCCGTGCATGTAGGGAATAATAAGAAGAAGGAAAAGAGGAAGCTCCTTAGGCTTAGCTACATTCCGGCGAACTTTTTTGACGAGGTTAGTGGTGCAAAATCACCCTTCCCTACAAATCCAGTTTCAGGATTGGCACTACTAGTGTCTCATGAAAGAAATCTCTCTCAAAACACTGCATGTTTCACCCCTCCCCAGGTTTAACGTTAGTGGAGCGGAAACACCCTTCCCTACATGCTTGAGCCCTCCCCAGTTTTTACCCAGCGCGCTTTCTAATTCGCTTCTCGGTTGATACGTCGACATCTACGCGAGGAAAGGAACGTCTGTGGGTGTGACATAGTCCTAGAAAGTCTACTCCACATAGAGCTGCTCTCGACGTGGTCGAAGGCTCCAGCGCCGACGACGGGGGGACATAAAGTACTCGTACCACACGCAACGAGATTACCAAGTATTACTACATGGCGTGGAGGGCTTTCCCAATCCCACATTCAGAACTCAATAGAGTACAGGTACTCTCGTTGCGCTTACTTCAAACCCAGTCGCACCCGTCGTTAGCATACTCAAATGAAGCTTATTCACACCGATTCTCCGACACCCCCTGGACCGTTTGCGGCCGGACCGCTAGATTAGCACACATGCTTTGGGAGTGTGGCTCACTCATCCCGACTTGCAGCAAGGCCGACTGGGATATGCTTTTGCACAGCCCAACTCTTCAGGACCAAATCGTGGCAGTCCAGTGCGCCCGTGACAGGGCCGTTAGGCTGGACCTGCCCCTCTGCACGTAGGAGTAGCCGGGTGGCGCGGGGCAACCTCAGCATCTGCACTACAGGTTTTCCCGCTCAAATTAATCCGGGCGCCAGGTATTTTAATCCCGGCGCCAGTGAATTTAATCCAGGTGCCACACATTTAATCCAAGTGCCAATGAAATTAATCTAAGCGCCACGTAATTTAATCCTCACGCTAGTCAATTTAATCCAAGGCAAAGCCGCACTTGAAAAGGGGTCCTAGGACTCTCAAAATGGTATGATTTCACGTCAACCAGGCATGACAGAAGAGCTTTTATTATTTAATAACTTTGTCATGTGACACCAAAAGAGGGCCTTCACTGTGAAGTGAACCGCCAAGCAAACTCTGTCATGTGACTATGTGCAACTTTCTCCACCTCGGTGAGTAATTCCCAACTATGCTGACATGGGTATCAAATGAAAGGAGATCGCGAGTACTTTGCGATGGCACGTGTGTCGCGAACTTTAGGTCGCGTGAGACAGTCGCGTGACTTCGCTTTACTTACGCTAGTACACGGGTGATGCCCAACCATACCGACATGGATATCAAACGAACAGGCTTTGAAGCGGCTCTTCGATAGTACGTGCGTCGTGCACGTGAGACGTCGACTCAAAGTGAGTCACGTGACTATGTGCGATTTTCTCGAGATCAATAAGTAATTCGCAACTATGCTGACATGGGTATCAAACGAAAGCAGATCGAGAGTGCTTTGCGATGACACGTGTGTCGCGAACTTAAGTCGCATGAGACAGTCACGTGACTTCACTTAACGGATGCAAATTCACGGGTGATCCCCAACCATATCGACATGGATATCAAACGAACGGGTTTCGAAGCGCCTCTTCGATAGTAGGTGCGTCGCGCACGTGAGGCGTCGACGCAAAGTGAGTCACGTGACCATGTGCGACTTTCTGTGCATCAATAAGTAAATCCCAACTATGCTGACATGGGTATCAACGAAAGCAGATGGCGAGTGCTTTGCGATGGCACGTGTGTCGCGAACTTTAAGTCGCATGAAACAGCCACGTGACTTCGCTTTACTTACGCTAGTCCACGGGTGATCGCCAATCATATTGACATGGATATCAAACGAACGGGCTTTGAAGCGGCTCTTCGATAGTACGTGCGTCGCGCACGTGAGACGTCGACTCAAAGTGAGTCACGTGACTATGTGCGATTTTCTCGACATCAATAAATATCTTGACATGGGTATCAAACGAAAGGAGATCGCGAGTGCTTTTCGATGGCACGTGTGTCACGAACTTTAAGTCGCATGAGACAGTCACGTGACTTCGTGCAACTGGCTCCAGTTCATGGGTGATGCTCAACCATATCGACATGGATATCAAACGAACGGGTTTCGAAGCGGCTTTTCGGTTGTACATATTGACAGTCACGTGACTTCGTGCAACTGGCTCCATTTCATGGGTGATGCCCAACCATATCGATATGGATTTCAAACGAACGGGTTTCGAAGCGGCTCTTCGGTCTTACGTCTGTCGCGCACGTCACACCTTCAGAAGCTGGTTGTTTGACTCAGTTAATGCAATAGTTAGTTGTTTGACAGGACAAATGATAGCAACTGACAATTAATCAAAGAAGGAATAGGAGATATTGCTTCTTAAGTTGTACTTTTATGGCTTTGTCCCAAATTGAAAGGTATTAAGGTGGGCTCACGTTCATATACGGCGTTGGCTGCATGCTTATACCCGCCAAATTAGAAATCCGGATGCGATGCGTTACCAATTGAACTACACTCTAAGTCGAAATTGGTCGGTGTTGGTATAACTGCAGTCGTTAGACTTACGGACAAACGGTTCGTCCAACAGGGAGTAAATGAGTGACAGTGCGTGTCGTGCGCAAACGCCCGGCGATGAAGGGACCATTGGGGAGGGAACTGCGCGCCGATCGCCTGCTGCCGCGCTGCACTGCTAGGCCCTGTCGGCTATCACGAAAACGAGTTATATCGGTTGCACGCCAGACTGAAAGCGAAGCCCTATTAAACGAATAGAAGTGGTTATGAGCGGCAAGCTCAACTCGTGGCGACACACACAACGAGCGAGCGAGCTCCCCCGCGTTTCTTCCCTGTCGAGCTGACTGGCCCAAACAAGTTCGAACAAGTGCGAGCCCGGACACCGCGGATAACTCATTTCAATGTGTCCAATCAGGAAGAACTACAAAGAACACTGCCAGCGCTAACAAAAGCATGCTGTTCGTCAGCGATCGTATTCCCGGAGAGTCACTCGCCGAAGCTTCGATGCGATACGAAGTAGACTTCGTTACGTCGTCGGCGCCAAGCCGGCCGGCGGTCGGTGTGACTTCGCTGCCGGCGTAGGTGAAAGAAACGTCGCATACAATTTGTTTTGCAGAGAACAATGCCTTCTTGATTAAAGTACAGTTCAAACTGTGTCTTTCTCTCCAGGCGAAAATCATTGTCAAACATCTATAGTGTCAAGGCGAACGCCTATACGAATCATCCTGCGGCCGGCGGTGCACAGCGAGCGACTTACGAGCACGGTGAAATAACCATGCCTGCGAGCCGTCTCGTCGTTGTACATATGCATATATCTACACCACTCCCTAATACGCCGCGCTCAGCGGTCACGCACCTATTTTTCATTTTTGTGTAAAATAATGACGAAGAAAATTGCACAGGAGACGCATGCTGTGATCGCCAGTTGCCGTTTAGCGTATAGCCGTGCTCCTCGTTCCAGGAACCGTACAGAAAATGGATAGAAATATATGCTCAGCCACTGAACGGTTCTTGGAAGCTGTTCGTGGAGGCGAAAGCAGACGACATTTTACGCGTGACTTAGTTGCAGACGACAGATATAACTGCTGAGTATACACAGCTTTTTGTTGTCGTCTGTCTGCACCGTTTTTATTGCCGATGTTTTTTTTTTTATTTTTTTTTGTTGTGGAACAGGTTTCTGCTGATTGAAAATTGTTTTTTTAAAACACTGTATTGAGGAAAATATGAACACGCGCAGGTTTACTTAACCATTTCGTGGAAACATTGGTGAGCAGACGACTGCTGCAGCGTACAGAAAGCAGCTTTATTTGCGGACGTTGTGCTTTCTGTTCGAAGTGATGGACTTCCTTTTGATCGGCACTTGCTGACAAGGCTTTCGCTGTGAGTTCCAGTTCATGAACAACGTCGAGAACTCCTGCTCTGTCATGATGGATGGAGTGAATAACCGACGGCGTGGCCGACCCCCGTAAGGCACAAGGTGCGGAGAAGGTGAAGTACAAATCTGTGTCTACAGTAGACAGAGAAAGGATCATCGACACGTTCAGACGGGGCGGAGACCTGAAGCAGCTGGCAGCTACGCTTGGAATCAACATCAAGACTGTGCGCTCCGTTGCCGCTACAGACCGAGATCACACACGAAAGCGTGGGGGGATCCGCCAAGAAGTTTGGTCCAGACGTGGCTACTGCAGTGTGCAACATTGTGGATGAAAACCCTGCATTTACGTTGAATAAAATACGCACGGCCCTATCAGAAGTGTACCAAGGGCTACAAGTAAGCACATCGACCATTGACAGACTGCTCGATGGTCATGGTTATACGCTAAAGCTCGCCACTCCGAGACCAGCGGACCGCAATCGGATTGACGTGAAGCGTGAGCGACAACACTACGCTCAATGGTTGCAGAACCAAAACCCAAATGTCTCCAGAGTTTATGTCGACGAGACAAACTTCAACGTGTGGTGCGCCCGAAGCTTCGCCAGGGCGAAGCGCGGAACGCCAGCCGTACGGGTCGTGACGAGCATAAAAGGTGCTAACATCCATATTATAGCGTGCATGTCCGCAGGAGGACTCATTCACTGGAAAGTGGTGGACAAAGTTCACTGGATAGTGTTCAATGAATTTCTTGCCGAGGCCTCCAAGAAAATTCAAGAGAACGAGCCAAACAGCCACGTGGTGTTCATCCTTGATAACGCACCAGCACACCATCGCGCGGAAAACACCACCCTCGCAAGCGTGACACACACCCTGAAGAAGCTGCCACCATACAGCCCCTTCTTCAATGCTATTGAAGAGGTGTTTTCAAAGTTCAAGTCTCACGTTAAGGCTTTTCTGAGCGAGCGCCGAGAAGAACTACTCACGACTCCGCCGGGCATGACAAAGAAACAGCATCGGCGGACAATGCTCATGGAGGCTGCTGTAAGCTCCATGCAGCAAGTGCAACGCGCGGACTGCGAGTCATACAACGAGCACACCTTTTCTTTTGTAGATGCCGCGCTGAACTGTACAGACATGTGAAGGGCATCCTAGCTCGATAAAACAGCTTGTCTCACTCAGTGCTTCCAACCTAGCAACAAGTATTGATAAATAAACGAGTGTACTTATTTGAGCACTTTTGTATAAACAGCACTGCATTCCTCGGAGTTTCAGTTCTGTTAAAGCCGTCCCAATATACGACCATTAGTAGTTCCAGCAAAACCATTATTTTCGTGGTTTTTGTATGCACGCACAACTTCCTTCTCTCCCCATCATCACCCCTCATCACTCTTTCTTCTCCCCCATCTCCCTTATCCCCGGTGCAGAGTAGCAGGCTAGAGCGCACTAGCTCAGGCCGACCTCTCTGCCTTCCAATAAATTACCTCTCTCTCTCTCCAGTGAGCGTAAGCTATAACGGCTCATTCCATCCAGACAGATTTAAAAAATAACAAATTAGTCTGTTTATTATACGGATGTCCATCCGAAACCAAAATATAGCAGTCACGAACGCCATAATGGGGAATTTCCCAAAGGGTCCGACTGCCTAATCTTTAACGCCCTTTCAGTCAGCGAATTGGAATTATCAGCTAGCACTCGATCGTGTCGGCCGAACTAGCATTAGCAGTGCTGGTGCGCAAGTACGCACAAACAAACATAGCAGCGGCGCTTATCCAGGAAGGCCAGCTAAGCAGTGAGGCACCACGCCGATGCCGCCGTGCCAGCCTCTTGCCGACAACGTCGCTAGGTCTTTACGAGGAGCTCGACTATACGCTAAACGGCCACTGGCGATCACAGCATGCGTCTCCTGTGCAATTTTCTTCGTCATTATTTTACACAAAAATGAAAAATAGGTGCGTGACCGCTGAGCGCGGCGTATTAGGGAGTGGTGTAGATATATGCATATGTACAACGACGAGACGGCTCGCAGGCATGGTTATTTCACCGTGCTCGTAAGTCGCTCGCTGTGCACCGCCGGCCGCAGGATGATTCGTATAGGCGTTCGCCTTGACACTATGGATGTTTGACAATGATTTTCGCCTGGAGAGAAAGACACAGTTTGAACTGTACTTTAATCAAGAAGGCATTGTTCTCTGCAAAACAAATTGTATGCGACGTTTTTTTCACCTACGCCGGCAGCGAAGTCACACCGACCGCCGGCCGGCTTGGCGCCGACGACGTAACAAAGTCTACTTCGTATCGCATCGAAGCTTCGGCGAGTGACTCTCCGGGAATACGATCGCTGACGAACAGCACACTCTTAAAAGTTTCCGTGGAATCAACAGACAAAATCTACGTAATCTTGAAGGATGCCTGACTGTTTATTGAAACATAACAGAAACCGCCCTAAATACGAAAAAACATGTCCCGTTTTTGAGGTACAGAAAGTGTCTCTGTGTTTGATGAAGAGTTTCCGTGGAATCAACGACCGAAATCTACGTAATCTTGAAGAATGCCTGACTGTTTATTGAAACATAAAAGAAACCGCCCTAAATACGAAAAAAACATACCCCGTTTTTGAGGTACAGAAAGTGTCTCCGTGTTTGATGGACCACTTGCAAAAGTCGTAAAAGTTGGCTTCCCTCTCTAATTAATGTTCTAATTAAGGTATAATTAATGTTCTGGCTTCGCTTTAAGGTATTTTCCAAAAGAAGGGCCCTCGTTACCAGGCTACCTTTTAGACAAAGTTCTTTAGTGGAAAGCATGGGAAGCGTGTAGGCATGTATATTCTCCGTGTGCATGGGATCTCTTCTTTAATGGTTTTTTTTAAGTGCGGAGAGCATTATAGAGGCCCGGGCTGTCATCGTATGCTGTAATCGTCTCATGTCGGTTGGCGTCACACAGGCAAAACCATGCATAGCATAGCCATGTATAGTGTGGGTATATGTAGCAAGGGTGTGAGAAAGGGTAGTGAACTTGAGGAGGAGGGATGTGAGGGTGAGGAGGGAGAGGAGGAAGCATACTGTCATCGTATGCTGTGATCTCATGTCGTCGCTTGGCGTCATGCAGACAAACCCATGTAGAGCATATCCATGTGTAGCAAGAGTGCGGGAAAAGAATGTGAGGGTAATGGGGAGTATTGAGAGGGTGAATATGAAGGCAAGGAAGAGCGGAGAGAGTAAAGCACAGAAAAGCCTTGTATGGCGTCACACAGGAAAGAAACCATGCTTGCATAGCCTAATACAGAAAGGTTGCGGGAAAAGGAAGTGAGGGTGAGAAGGAGAGAAAGAAGAAGGGGAAGAAAGAGGGTAAGACAAAGCACAGCCACGCATGGCGCCACGCAGGGAAAACCGCGTATAGCATAGCTATGTGTAGTATGGTATAGAGAGGGTAGGAGAAAGGGGAGCGAAGATGAGGAGGATGGGAATGAGAAGAGTAAAGGGTAAAGCATATCGTAGCCAGGATAATATCATGTAGCCGAGTGTTCTATAGTATACCTAGGGGTGGGAAGGGAAAGCGAGGTTGAGGGGGAAAAGGACGAGGGGGTAGAACACAACCTCACCGTGTATAGTACAGTATAGAAATGGACGAAAAATGGAAGCGAGGGTGAGGATGAGATAAAGGAGGAAGAGAGAGGGTAAAGTACAGCAAAGCCATGTGTGGAATCACAAAGGCAAAAACATGTCAAGCATAGTCATGTATAGTATTGCCGAAAAATGTTGCGGGAAGGGAAGCGAATGTGAGGTGAAAGGAAAAATGAGGGAGAGTAAAGCATAGAACCGCCATGCGTAGTACAGTACAGTGAGGGGGAAAGTGAAGTGAGTGCGAGGAGGAGTGATGTAAAAGTGAGCAGGAGAGAAAGAAGGAGGGGAGGGTAAAGCATAGCATATCCATGTGTAGTACAGTACAGCGAGGGACAAAGAGAAGTGAGAGGGAAAGCTAGAGAAAGGAGGGGGTGGTAAAGCATAGCATAGCCATGCAACAATATAGAAACGGGGTGGGAAAGTGAAGTGAGGGTGAGGAGGATAGAAAGGAGGAGGGGGAGGGTAAATAATAGCATAGCCTTGTGTAGTTGATTGAAGAACACTAGGCTTGAGCGAGACCGACATAAGGGTCAAAGCGGACTATACTAATAATAATATACAAGTGCTACGTCCCAGAACCACGATATTACTGTAGAGACGCCATAGTGGAGGGCTCCGGAAATTTCTACCACCTGGTGTTTGTTAACGTGCCCTAACCTTACAAAGTACATGGGCCTCTACCATTTCGCCTCCATCGAAATGCGACCGCCGCGCCCGGGTCAAACTCGCGACCTTCGGGTCAGCACCCGAGAACTGGCTGCTGACCCAAAGATACCCGGATGATACGAATATTTATCCAATCACATAGAGGGAAACCTCGGTGATACGAATCTCACGGGACCACCAGAAATATTCGTATCATCCGAAATTCGTATCACCAGAAAGCATGGACAAATGAAAGCTGGCGTACGTTTTCATTTATTGTTTTTCATGGCCGCAGCAACGTGAGGAAGAACTCTGAATGATTGTCAGTCAAGTTTTCAGTTGTCGGCAATCATACCAGCACCCGTTAATATACGCCCGTAAGCTCGTGTTGAATTAATGAACCAGATGCATTGTGACCCGCGAGTCGGCACTTTAAGGGAGTACTCACTCAAACTCACTCACCACAATTTTTTCAGCCTTCGCACTCACTCACGTTCATACTCACGTCCACTCACACTCATGAGTACTCACTCACGTTCACACTCACCTCCACTCACACTCATGAGTACTCACTCACGTTCACACTCACGTCCACTCACACTCATGAGTACTCACTCACGTTCACACTCACGTCCACTCACACTCATGAGTACTCACTCATACTCAACTCACCACGTTCAAATGAGTGTGAGTTGAGTGCACTCATGAGTGAGTTTGCCGAGCTCCCTAGGTCGGCACTTTAAGGAGTACTCACTCAAACTCACTCGCCGCAATTTTTTCAGCCTTCGCACTCACTCACGGTCACACTCACGTCCACTCACACTCATGAGTACTCACTCACGTTCACACTCGACCACTCACACTAATGAGTTCTCACTCACGTTCACACTCACGACCACTCACACTAATGAGTTCTCACTCGTTCACACCACGTCCACTCACACGCATGAGTACTCACTCATACTCAACTCACCACGTTCAAATGAGTGTGAGTGAGTCTGAGTTGAGTGCACTCATGAGTGAGTGTGCCGAGCTATGCCCGGGGCCGCGACAGCTGTAGCCCCTTCCAAATTTTAGTATGCTTTTTTCGAATGACACCGGAGTACTGCGGCGAAACTAACAAAAGAAGCGCTTTGACGTGATAGATCAAGGCCACAAAATTTCAGAACCACGGTCCTTTGTTATGCTCTTGTTATCGCAGAAGTGTTGGGGAGGTTTTTTGGGAGATTTACGGCCGTGTCCACACAAGTGCGACCTCAACAGTCACCCATGTTAACGTTGTGAGGCCTGACTCCTTCGCCAAGAGCGTCCTCGACTTCTTTCGGTCCCCGTCCACCTTTCATAGGATGTCCGATGCACGAGGTAGACACGTGTTAACACAGCACGAGAGCAGGCCGCGTCGACGCCTTTGACAAAAAAAAAAAAAAAAACAGCATGACGCCAATGCCCTCTGTAATCTTACACCGTGCTTCTGGCGATTTGCCGGTGCGGCGCGCATGCCCGGGTTTGCGTTCCCGCGCTCGCACGTGTTCGGCGCGTTTTCCGCGACAGCGCCGACAGCACCTCTTCGTACCTGCGCGGTAGCGTACGTTCGTATCAAACGTCGCGGTGTGAAAATCGATTCACAACAACCGTACTCCATTTTTTGCAGGCCAACGGGCCTTGGCCGGGACGAAAGGAAAATTCGTATTACCCCGAAATTCGTATGAGCTGTGATCGTATCCCCGTCGTTTCACTTATATGCACCGGACCTACCGCACTTCCTCCTAAACTCACCAAGCAACCTTTGCAACTCCATGTTTCTTTTGTAAAAGGTGTTCGTGGTTCTCTGCTCGAGTGATCCTTTCTCATAAAATCTGTATCTCCCACCAGTGGCGTAGCCAGGAGGTGGCACACCGAGCCCTCCCCCCCTCCCCCCCCCCGTCATTTTTTCCCCATTGCATATAGACATATAGACCGCAAAATGACACCCGACCACATCTGCCTGCCCGGCTCCCACTCTAAGTCAAGAAGGTGCCCCCCCCCCACCCCCCCCTCCCAAAAAAAAAAGAAAGAAAAACAATTCTGCCTACGCCCCTATCTCCCGCTACACTGGATTAATACAAAGACAAAACAAAGAGGTGGCTGTTTGGGGGGGGGGGGGGGGCAATTGACACTTTGCAAAAAGTCTGTACTGGTGTGTTTCTCGTTCTTTCCCATCGCTATTTAGGTTCTTTCCGATAAAATATGTTTTCTGTGCATGTGCGTGTGCGTTCTTGCCGTGTTTCAAAGTCGCTAGACCATAGGCTCACGTCGTGAAGGAAGCGAAGTATTTATGCAAGGGCAAAGCGCTGACGATCGTCACAGCCGGTGAGGTGCAGCGTGTCCTGAAGCGTCGCACAGGGCAGCCGGCAAGGTCAACAAGGTGGCGAAAGAGCAGGATAAAGAAGGGGTGAACAGTGAGAACAAAAAAACACAAGGAGGACGGTGCACTCCGCAACTCAGTTCAAATCATGACAGTTTACTACTAGCGCGAGAACACACGGACAAGAAAGAGGACGACACACTGCGCTGATACCCTGCGCGAGTAGTATACTGTCATGAATTTCCAACAAGCCCAAGCCGCTACAAGGGTCCGCTTCACTCAGTTCAAATCACCCGCCGCGCCAACACATAAAACCACCCGCCAATCACCTAAAAGTAAAGACGTGAGTGCGAGACCACACTTAAAAAAGAAAAACAAATAAGAAAGAATAATAAGCTTGCTCCGTGCATGTATAATTATAATGTTTGTTGATATTATGTGTGCTTATGATTGTTATCAATCGTTGACTGGGGATGTGTTCAAATCACGTGCTGTACGTGAGCCAATCACTTCAAACCAAAACCACGTATGCGGAACCGACGTTCAGCACGAAAAAAAAAAAAATGTCAGCGGTGCCGCGATAAGTTTGTGCCGCGCTTGTGTATGTGCGGTGTTTATCGATATTATGCGTGGTTATCATCGTTGTTAGTTGTCGACTGGAGATCTATCGCGTGCTGGATGGAACGGGTGTACAGAGGTGTGCCCAGGTTTTGTGTTGGTGTTCTGTGGTGTGTCGTAGTAGCCTCAACGGACTCGTAGCTTTGTCTGCGCGCTCAGTGCTGCGTGATCAGCGTGCTTTCGACGTTTCTTGATTACGCACGTTTATTGCGTGATTCACTCGAGTGCACCTACTGTGACAGTCCACGGCCCAGTACCTTGTCGGACGACGACGACGGCGACTGTAAAGCACAAGCGTGCGCCTCAGCGGATACGTAGGTGAGTTCAAGCAAGTCGCCAAATTACGTAACTTTGCGATCTTATTGCGTGACGACATTAGGGAGTTTTCGAATAGCGTACGCCAAGTTAGCGGGCGTTGCGGGCGTAGCGTTAGCGTAAGGGCGCCATATGAGTTTTCGAATAGCGTTTGTCACCCACCAGCGCTAACGCCGCAAAGGGGCTTTGCGGGCCCCACGCTATTTCAGATTTCTTGCGGGCGGCCCGCAAACGCTCACTGCGGTTAGCGTTACGACGCATGTGCAGTGGCAGCGACCGCAACGGTAAGCGAACGCAAAGCTTTGCGTACGGTATTCGAAAACTCCCTATTTATGCAGGTAAGGCAGCCCGGGTGGCGTGTTCAGACAGCAGCGATGATGTGCAAGAAAAGGTGTCTGATGGGCAAGTATGAATTGTGCTACAGGTAGTATGTTTGCTTTTCTATGATGTTTGTTTTACACTTCCAGAGAGTGGTTGCTGTGTGTTTGTCATTCAAACCTTGTGTTCATCTTGCTCCGCTGTGTTCGCGAGATCATGCCCGCCGCGGTGGTGTAGCGCTTATGGTGCTCGGCTGCTGACGTGAATGTCGCGAGTTCTATCTCGGCCACGGCAGTCGCATTTCTATGAAGGGGGAAATGATAGAGGCCCGTGTACTGTGTAATATGTCAGCGCAGAACACCAGATGGTGTAAATTTACGGAGCCCTCCACTACGCCGTGCCTCGTATCGTAGTATTAGCACGTAAAAACCCAATTATTAAATTCGGAGCACTTCTTAACGAACTTCGGTGACTGAGCGCATCTATCTATCTAGCCGCCTACGACTTTGTGCTCTCCGGACCGTGTCGTTAATGGGATTTATACAGTGATTCCACTCCTGCGCCAACTGCGCCAAAGTGCGCCAAATCAGATTTACTGCGCCATCTTGATAATATCAACGGAAATTGCGCCAAACTGCGCCAAAGTCTCGGATTTTTTTTTATTTTTTATTTGGGGGGGGGGGGGGTCGTATATCACCAGTAATAGCCACGCCGGCGCCTAAAAACATGTGCAGTGTGTTCTCGGGGCGGCCAAAGTCACAATCACGTACCAAGAATTATTCGCCTGAATAAACAGTAGTCGCGCGTGCGTGCCAAGTAATCCACGATGCTATGCTCGGTGCCGATGCAGCTTCTGTTGTGCAAGTCGGCCTAAAGGCAAAACACGCTCTCCGCAGAGGCTCGTGGCGTTTTGGCCAATCGGTAGCGTGTAAATGTGGCGGCGATTCATCGGTGGACGTCGTCCGTTCCAGAAACGCTGCTGATAGCTCGTTTCAAGAGTCGTACTGCACGTAATTAAACCAATTTTCACTAATAACTACACGCGTGCCGCCAGAATGTTTGTCACGTCTATTTCTGGACATCGCGGAATGAAATCTGGGAACACCATAGGAATAGATACAATGTTACACCTCCGCCACTCGCTTTCCAGGATCAATAGCTGATGGTTAAAAAAAAATTATAAAATCACGGTATCGCATTCACATATTAAAAGAACTCGTTGTTGGACTAGTTGGTTGCTGATTTCCAAAAAATAATTAGAGGGCAAACACACGGCACATTCACACACGCCCACACACTGCGTGTTTGGTGCCTGGGTGTGTGCGTGTGTGAATGTGCCGTGTGTTTGCCCTCTAATTATTTTTTAAAAATCGCATCCATCGCTTCGTTCTGGCGGGTGGGAGGCTGCGTCGTTCGAAGGGCGCAGTCGCTGGCGCGCGCTATCTCGAGGCATGATGAGACTGCTCGTAATCTTGCTGTGCTTTCAACGCTTGCTTCGCGTTTAAAGAACGGACAACACGAAAACCGCTTCGGCACCTGGAGTGGCCATATTCCCATTAACCAGCGTTCTGTTTAGTTACGCGAGATCGGGTCCCAAATAGCTGCTGGCCTTGCGTCGTGTAACAATACAATTTGTTCGTTTCGCTTAAGCTCGAAGCAGTGAATGCGATACCAACTAATTGTATTGTTATACGAAGTAAGGCTTGACGTCATCCGCGAGAAGCGCTAGCGGCGGGGTCACCATTTTGAAAGTCCGCGCACTCGCTAAAAGCTTTCCGCACGCGCTGTGTTCGAGACCCGTACGGCGACTTGGATGACTAGAGACCTCCGGAACACCTCTTGCAGGCCGATGTACAGTCGCGGCCACTGTTAGATGCAACACGGCGCGCGTGGCCGCGCTCCGCTGAGCGCGGCCACGCGCGCCATGCGACCATGTGACATGGTCGTGGTGCATTTGTGGCTGTTTTGCCAGCTTGACGTGTACCAAACTTGGCATTTGGTGATGTGACTGTACAACCAACATTAATTACAGGTGATAACGTGACAATCATGATATGCATTTCCGGTACAGAATTATTTTCATGGCACGCATATGATGCGCTTACGTCCAGTTCGCTAGCTTGATATACAACAAAATTCCTATGGCACGACACGACTGTATAACGAACATAAATGACATGGTAAATTGAAAATCATTACATCCATGTCATGTAATGATTTACATGACACGCTCATGGTGTGCTCACTGCTGTTTTGCTAGCTTTTTTATTCAGCAAAATTGACATTGCGTAACGTTACTGTATGACAAACTTAAATGACAAGTGGTGATATGAAATAACGACATTGATGTCATGTAAAGCATGACCTCCATGACGTGCTCATGGGGTGCTCATGGTTACCTAGTTCCCTAGCTTGATATACACCGAATTCGGTGTTGTGTTACGTGACTTTATGAGAAACACGAATGACAGATGGTAAAATGAAAATCATGACATCCATGTCATGTACAACATGATTTACATGCCACGCTCATGGTGCGCTCACAGCCGTGTCGCAAGCGTGATATGCACCAAAATCGGTATTGCGTGACAGGTCTGTGTGTTAGAAAATTGTAGGTTAGCGTTGCCATTTCAAAGAAGGCCTTTTCCATATATCGTATTGTTGACGATGGGACGTGTTTACTTACAGAATGGCCCACCTACCCAGCTGCCGAGCAGCATGCCTACTGGCCGAACATCCTGAGTGACCCACCCGTGTCTGTGCGCAGCTTGAGCTGCCACTACGCATCAGCCTCAGTCACCATCTGTACTGTCCTGGCCACGGCTTTCATCTCCACCACGGGGAAACTAGCCGATGCGGCTGACGGAGGTGAGGTCGCTGAACGTACCGCTTTTCACAAAAGTATACCCCGCGCCTCCACCATAATTGTGGCAATGGAACGCATTTATTTACAGAATGTAGAATGAATGCAGAGGTACAGCTTGGAGCTAACAGCAGTTCACCGAGCTGCTCGCAAACAAGTGCTGTTCGGTTCTCATATTCTTCACCTACTCTCCGACAGCATGTTTCACTATGTTTGTCATTTCTATAAGAGATTTGATGTCAGATTTAGAAAAACATATCGACACTGATGTGTAGATAATTTTACATAAGACGCAACGGCAATGCCACCAGAGGCTGTTAAACGAATAAAAAAAATTGTATATGGCGACGTCAATTAACTAGGTCATGTAATGTCGAATGCACAAACCAAACTTCTCATGCACATGCATTGCACTGTAGCACTGTTTGTTTAGTTGTTAAAGATGCAAAACAACAGCCCAATATGGAGGCACCAAAACTCATCATAATATAGCTTATAGAATGACCGAAATCGAAGCGCCGATAGTGAAGTATCGTTTTATTTTAAGGTTATGTTCAAGCATAAGTTGACTGTGTGGGGTACCTTAAGAAAAAATGCTTTGTCTAGTCTGGCTATGTTGCTCACAGACATATTTATTAACTTATTAAATAAATCAAAGAAAACATGGTGCGAGGACAGTCGTATGAAAGCTGGGCTGCTGGCTAGAGATACATGGGCCGTATGTTTAAGACCTTTGATTTAGTTGGGCAGGAAACTTGCGGGAAGGCAATAAATTTCTGTGAATCATTTAGTGTGCCAGCAGTAACAGTAAGTGTGCATGTACAACTGCAAGCTTAATTGGAAGTAGTAAAGCATGTATATATAAATTATTGGCAGACGTGTGTGTCAGTTCAGTTAAATTTATTAAGCTACTGCATGCTGTGCTTCATGCTGTATTTGCCTGGGAAAAAATGGTGTCAATTATTAGCCCTGCCATTACATCTCTTTGATGAACCAAACATGTTATCTCAAATATCAATTCTTTTAATAGTGAAGTAGCGCTATTGCAGAAGCTTCTTGTCATAAACGGTTCAGGCTGTGCTATTCTAACAGTAACATTACGTGATTGTGGGGTACCGTAGTTTTTGCTTTCATTTGTGTTTTGCTAAGGGAGCATGAAGCCAAAAGGGGGGTCTTATTTGCAGTATTCACAACCAAGATGTATCATTCAATGACAGTGGCGATAGTGCTGCATTAGTTAACGCAGTTAACACAGTTAATAATTGGAGAATGTCATTTTTGATATATCTACATGTTTTCTCGTCACAGAATTCTGAAGAATGCGATTATGATTTTGTGGCGTGCCAAGCACTGAGATTGAACAGACGACACAAGGGGAATGAAAGAAGGGCTCGTTTTCCTTGTTAGGCACAACGTACTGAAGCAAACTGTTAATGAAGCCAAGGTAGGGGCGAATATCTTAGTTTTAATTGTAGTGGGGTATTATGACAAATTCAAAGAAATTAAAGTCAATGAAAGAGACTTTCATTGACTGCCAGAGACTGGATCTGCAACCTTTGGATAGTGCATGTAATGCTGAACCAGTGGGGCTGCGACAGTGGTAGTTGTCCCATCTTTCCCCTTAAGCACCTCATGTGTGTAATCCCAGCAGTGCATGCTAGTGCCACTTGTGGCCATTGGCAACTGGCCAATGAACCCTCGTATACTACCTGAAGCCTCAAGTCTGCCGTGACAGCACCCTAGCTATGAAAGGACGAAATAAGTGAGGTGAATTAAGGGCTCATTGAATTGAAGACACTTGTAGTGAACAGGACGAAGCCTGCATATCAAATGACTTTAATGCAAGAATGTTGGTTTTTTGAAGAGTTTAAAACTGGGCATGTTGGCAAAACATACCCAAGATTTAAAACCGTGCAAGAGCAGCAGAGGTCACAGAAAAAATAACATAGTGCTCAATCTTTCTTGTACCCTCTGTTGTTCTTACACTTCTATTAAATCTTGAGCTATCTTGAAGTCTTCACATTCATGATGAAATACAATAAGGTTGGCATGTTACGATCCACTGTGCACATAGACCACACTTTGATTTATGTAATAATGTGATGTGAGTGCTGATCGAGTTTTCTGTGCAAATTACTTATTTGGCAAGCTGCGTTTTTCATCCTTTCTTCAGTACCCTAGTGTGGGAAAGCTTGACATAAAATTCATAACTGCATTTGTCTGCAGAATTGGTTACTCCACTCATAGTTGCTCTAAATGCATCCTGAACTGATCATTCAAGGTCAAATTTTGGTATATCAACAGAGATCTGTGTTTAGCTGTCATGTTTGGTATGTACTACTTCTGTACTGTAAGGCCTCTCTTGTGCAGAAGTTGATGGAATGTTTATTACGCATGTACCCAGTGTAGACGACGGACTGTTCAAAGGATTGAAGCGATGGAGAGCTTGCTGTGAAAGATGGGAGCATTCTTCCATAGGCCTGGACAAGTCCATATTAAGCGGTAGGTATTTGTTTCTTGGTCTGCAAATGGGCAGTTCAGATATTCATGACCTATTGTGAAATGAAGTCGTGAAAAGTAGCTTGGGCTTGTTAGTGCATAATGTGAGTAAAATAGTGCACACTTAGTGACAGAGTAAACATCATGACGCAAGCACTATCAACTGATGTTTATTTGGAACAGCAGAGAAATATGTGAGGTGAGTGCACGTGTCACACCGCATCACTGCAAACAATCTGAAATCGGCACTAAGGAATGTAACTAGAAGCGAAAGTTGGGCTAGTTGGCGCTGTTTTTAAATCCCAAGAAAGAAAAAAATAAGGAATGTAAGTTGCTTTTCAGACAAACTAACAGATGACGTGCTAACATACCCCTTGCCTAACCTCTCAATCATTTCGGCTCCTGTTGTCTCAAGGTCTGCGCTTTCTTTACTCTTCAGATTCCCGTCAACTTCATCAAATTCAGGCTGACATCCTCACGTGCTATAGTGCATAGCCAGAAGACCCTAGTTTGCAACAGTCTTCTTTCATCTTGTGGAATGGCTAATGTAGAACATTTCACTACACAGTGTGATCCAATACACAGCATGATCAATACATCTAACAAATGTAGATGTATGTTTCTTTGAGCATGTCACCAGCCACTCCGTCCCAGGCTCACTACTGTTGCAAAGTCTGAAAAATTTTTGAGGGGCACTAAACAAAACAGGTACGTCAACGTGACCAGCAGTCTCTCAGATTATGCACAACATCATGCATATAAGGCGCTACAACAATGCTCTCGATAGTGCCGGAAGATAATTTGTGAAATAAACTTTCGACCACTGCTACCTTTAGATTACTCAGATAACCAGCTTCCAGCAAGTGACATCCTCGAAAACAGAAACAAACGCGGTTTTTGCAGGCACATGATCCCCCGTGACAGCGGCCCCTTTTTAGTTTTGGTATGTTTTACTGCATAGCATCATTTAATTGTAGCAGAGCCAATTTAGGTACATCTCCTCTTGTTTGTGAGATGGTTGTAAAGCTTTGGTTGCAGTTTTATACGACATGCATGCAAGCATGCTTTTCCCAGGCTTGCATAATGGAAGAGAAAACATGCTTAATTGTCGCTGCAGACCGCACAAATTATTGACAAGCAGTTGAAATCAAATAGGTGTGGCACTTTAGTTTGACCGTTCTTTGCCATGGAGAAAGAAAAGGCACCTATTCCACACTGCATGCTGTGTTAATTTAGGACCCCTCACCTTACTCTCACTGCAAGGGCTCCCTCAACTTTTAATAGCCCACAACGTCACCACAATCCATGGCTGAGAACCTGTGCACTAGGCTTTTATCTAATATTTATGTTCATTGAATGGAATGCTATTCCACGCTTGCAAAAGCAAGGCGTATGTAATGATTTTTCCATTGCTCCCATTCATAGTGATTTATTCTTAGGCAAACTTGACAGTGGACAGTCTTACTCATACTACCGTTTTAAAGGCCATCGTATTTGTGGGTGCCTGTCTGTTTTTCATTAACAATCACTCGAACTCTCTTGAGACGAGTGCTTGTAGCATTTTTTACTACGTGAGTGCCCGGTGTTTCTGGATTTAACATTTGGGCTTCTTGTTGAGGGATAATTAAGATTTCTCGAGATAATGTTTCATTGTAGCCGTCACTGCACCTGCTGTTATAAACCTTGAGCGAACAATCCTTTGATGCTGTTCCTTTCATCGCATTCCAGGCTGGTAGACAGGAGCATTGCTAACATGACCTTCCATAATGCTATGTTGAAAATCTGTCTGCTTTTGACTGTTCAGGCACTTGGGAATAAGGCAACTTGATTGCTGGAAGCTGATTATTTAAGTAAGCTACGGGTAACAGTGGCAAGAAGTTTACTTCACAAATCATCCTATCAGTGTACCCGCACTGTCAAGTGCACTGACAGGAGACTTAATGTTGTGGCTTACATGCACGAGATTGCTCTTAATCTCATGAAAATTCTTGGTCACATTGATGTATCTGTTCTGTTAAGAGCCCTTCGAGAACTTTTCAGCCTTTGCAAAATTAGTGTGCTTGGGAAGGAGCCGTCGGTGACGTGCTTTGAAAGTAACATAGATCTAAGTTTGTTTCATGTGCATACCATTCAGTCTATCTGATTTCGCTGAATTGTAGAATGTTCAAAAGTGGCCACTCTACTAGGTGCCTTAATGATCATTTAAGAGAGCATTGTGGCAATGAAGAAAAACGCAGACGGTCCTATAGCCATGCAATTTGGCTCGTGTGAATGTCAGCATGAATTTGATGAATTTGACGTGATTGTCAAAAATGAAAAGTTATTCCTGAGGTAACTCAAGCCGAAATGATCGAGTGGATCGAGTGGTTGGGCACACGGTGTGTTAGCACACTTTCTGTTAGTTTGCCCAAAAAAGCAACTTGCATTCCTTTGTGCCAATTTCAGATGGTTTGCAGTCATGCCTCTGTGACATGCACACTCACCTCACCCATTTCTGTACATATGTCTTTGTCTGCTGTTTCCAATAAAGATTTGTTATAGTTAGCACTGGTGCCCTGTTGCTTTCTCCATTCCTGTCAAAATGTGCCCTATTTTGCTCACCCAGCTGACAAACCTATTGCACCCATTTAGTGAAGAACTCCAAGACAGGAAACAGTATGTAACAGCAAGGGCATGTCATATTGTTCAAACACACAGCGTTGCAACTTGCCTGCAGCCTAGTCTGCACCTTAACAGCTCTTGCAAAGAGTTTCTGGGTGTTTTGTCACGTCGTCTGCATACTAAGCAACCAAGCTCAAAGTTGCCATAAACAGAAAAGAAGCCGCGTCATTCCACGCCAAACATCCCAGCCATTTCGGCGACCATCTCCAATGTATTCGAAAAAAGTTGTGCTGATTTGCTGCACTGAAAACAGTGAACTGCTGTAATATTTCACAGAGAAAAAAATTTTTGGTCACGTGGGTGCCTTCCGAATTTCGCAGAATGTCGTCTGGGTGTTGCTTGTGAGAAAATTTATTCTAAGAGTTTAATTTCTCGTTTCTACATGAAATTTGGTTTACACATTTAGCACAAGTGTTTCTGTAAGGTGTGTGAAGCTCAATAATATTCGCGTAATTTTTTCTGCTATACACGCCTCCAGGAATTTAGCCAAAATGTTCCATGTTTACATTTTTTTAATTGCACTATTGTGCCATGTATGAATAACTGAGTAATGTATAATTACTCCACAGAAGGTACATTTTGCGCAAAAAATATTTTCAGACCCCTCAAGTTTCTAAACATTGCGTGAAAAAATCACGAATTTCAGAAAATCGTAATTTTTGTCCACATTCAGACGCAATTTGCAACCTGTGGTGCTCCAATTAAAAATCAACTTTATACCTCAATCGAAAGCAAATTAATAGTTCTTCTCATATGGCAAGTTTTATCATTGCAATTTTTGTTTTAAGGAAGAAAATAATTTTTGAAATTTCCCCATTGACGACACAGGGAGCTTCAACCAGGAAGCTGTACGTATCAACGTTTTTAGAACCATTCAGTTTTGCAGCTCCGCTGGCGAGCCGGCATACGCGGGCGACGCGTGAACTTGCGGCGCTGCTGTTCCATTTTGCTTCGCTTGCCATGGCTATACCATGGCCACCGGGATCGGCTACGGCAACGCAGCGTTGCTCCCAATGGCGCGTTGCCGAAGCTCATCGCGGAGGCGACGCACCTGCCGGCGCGAGCTAGGACGCGCACTGAGTAGGCGCTTGAGACGCGTTGCGCGTTTCTCACGACGCGTGAGCTCACGCCTCACTTGAACAGCTAAATAGCGCAACTTCAGGGACAAAAAACAAGAGAGTGCGACACACACAAGCGCTGACTCCGAACTGATCGATGCAATGTTCAACACATGTTAGAATATCTTTCTGGGGGATCGAATAATATAGGTCTTTGATGTCCACTGAAAAACTTGACACTTTAGCCCTGTGATTCTGCTGCAAATAAGTGACCACTGCCTCTGAGTTTTTGGTGTGGAACGGGTCATCAATATTAAACGACTTGAGCTTGGTCTGCAAAAAGCTTGCGACAGACTTCTGCCAACAGTCACTTTCAGATACAATAACCCTTAACGGAAGACCAGGTTTATGCGTTTTCGCTGAGAAAAACATTGCGAGGCACATCTTATCACTTTTCTCAATAGACCGCATGAGAGAATCCAAGTGAAGTTTCTGGCACAACTTCTTTGCTTTGGGTTTACACTGCCTTAATGATACATCCTTGCATTGACGAAACACCGAGTCCACTGCTTCCTTAGCCTTCTGCTCAAAAATACAGTTCAGAAACACTGTAAACCCACCTTCTTTGTCGGAGGGTAGAAGGCACCTTTAGGTATGGAGCTACCTTCTTGACAGGTACCGTTGGCATTGCCGACTTGTAACGACGATGCACGTCAACGCCGCCAGAGTTCCTTTCTCTTGTGAGACAAGTGGCGAACCTCGCGTCCGAGGACAAAGCCAGATGTGTCTCGGAGGGCGTTGACGTGCATCGTCGTTACAAGTCGGCAATGCCAACGGTACCTGTCAAGAAGGTAGCTCCATACCTAAAGGTGCCTTCTACCCTCCGACAAAGAAGGTGGGTTTACAGTGTTTCTGAACTGTATTTTTGAGCAGAAGGCTAAGGAAGCAGTGGACTCGGTGTTTCGTCAATGCAAGGATGTATCATTAAGGCAGTGTAAACCCAAAGCAAAGAAGTTGTGCCAGAAACTTCACTTGGATTCTCTCGTGCGGTCTATTGAGAAAAGTGATAAGATGTGCCTCGCAATGTTTTTCTCAGCGAAAACGCATAAACCTGGTCTTCCGTTAAGGGTTATTGTATCTGAAAGTGACTGTTGGCAGAAGTCTGTCGCAAGCTTTTTGCAGACCAAGCTCAAGTCGTTTAATATTGATGACCCGTTCCACACCAAAAACTCAGAGGCAGTGGTCACTTATTTGCAGCAGAATCACAGGGCTAAAGTGTCAGGTTTTTCAGTGGACATCAAAGATCTATATTATTCGATCCCCCAGAAAGATATTCTAACATGTGTTGAACATAGCATCAATCAGTTCGGAGTCAGCGCTTGTGTGTGTCGCACTCTCTTGTCTTTTGTCCCTGAAGTTGTGCTATTTAGCTGTTCAAATGAAGTACGAACTAGCCCAAACACGCACCTTATCACGCCTCACGACGCGCGAGGCATGATGCAAGATGGAACTGCAGCGCCGCTAGTTCTTGCGTCGGCCGTCGCATCCATTTCGGAGAGCAAGCGTCTATGGGGAGCTGCGAAACTGACCTGGTTCTAGAAACGTTGGTACGTATGACCAAATGAGAAGCTAGCCGTCAATGGGAAACTTCAAAAATTATTTTCTTCCTTAAAACAAAAATTGGTAATGATAGAACATGCCACATAAGAATAACTGTTCATTTTCTTTCGATTGAGGTATAAAGCTGATTTTTGATTGGAGCACCACGTGTTTCAAATTGCATCACAATATGGACAAAAATGACGATTTTCTGAAATTTGTGACTTTTTGCCTAAAAATTGGAAACTTCAGGCGTCTGAAAATATTTTTTGCGCAAAATATACCTTTTGTAGACTAAGTTTTCATGGCTCAGATATTCATACAAGGCGTAATATTTCAATGAAAAATATGCAAACATAGAACATTTTGGCTAAATTCTTGGAGGCGTGTATGGCAGAAAACAAGCACTAATAATATTCAGCTTCAAACACCTTACACAAATGCTTTTTCTTAATATGTGAACCAAATTTGGTGTAAAAACAACAAACGACACTCTTAGGATAAATTTTCTCACAAACAACGCCCAGACAACATTCTGTGAAATTCGGAAGGCACCCACGTGACCAAAATATTTTTTCTCACTGTAATATTCCAGCAATTGAATGTTATCAATGCAGCAAATCAGCATGACTTTTTTCGAATACATTTGAGATGGTCGCCAAAATGGCTGGGACGTTTGGCGTGGAATGACCCAGCCATGAGCGAGAATAAGTAGGACATGTAGTTTATTTTGTTAGTGGTCATTTTGATGTAGTGCTTGGTTCTATACAAGGTATACCTAACTGAACATGACAATGAAACTATCGCTTTGGAAGCTAGACAGCATGTCAGTGTGAGTGTCACAGAATGCAAAATGCTCTTGGGAGGTTGTGTAGCTAGCTTTGCTGCATACTGCAACAGTACTTGGAATAAGTCAGTGCATTGCAAAGCCAAGTCCTCATCAATAAAAACAGGAGCCTCTGCAACATTGATTCCATTGTCAGGCATTGAGTTTCTCGAGCCTGACGAGCAGGGGCGTGCATGGCTTATGAACTCCGAATGGAATGTGTTATGTTTAATAATGTGCTACACAGTATGCTGCAAGAGAAAGTTGGGTAGCATCGACATGCTTGCCTTGAGCTTATGATGCCGTCTATGACACTCTCTCATCGTGCATTTTGAGTTAACTTGTGAAAACATCAGTGAAGGTCGATTCGCAACGCTGTCCTTGGCATGTCGTGGGAGCGGAAACCATGTGCACTTAGCAATGGCTCATTGCTTATGTTTTGACTTGCTTATTTCATGTTACATGTGCCTTGTCTTGTGCAGAAAGGTTAAATGTCACAGAATGTGTTTTTTTCTCCTCTTTAACCCTTTTAATTTGGCCCTTTTGATAATAACTAACACTCCTTCTAAGCCAGTCTCTGTTTGAATCTGTTCATGGCCATTGCACGTGGCCAACAGTTAGTGTGCAAAATCGTATTTTCACTTTTACGTTGCTTTCAAGCTTTCAAGATCACCCTTTGCTGGAGCAGTTACTTATGTCTGATCTCAGTATGATAATCAAGCATTTCAGCTGAACTTAATGTCTCGTCTCCCCTTGGTGTCTCTTTAATGTCACCTGCACAGAAGTCATTTGGATTTTATTTATGTGGACATTACATTTCACTTGTACAGGGGTTTTAGGGCCCTTTCCTTTAATGAGTTTGGGCATGCTGCGGATGCATCAAAATTTAAATCCTTCTGCTGTGTGGCTCGTTTGTTTTTACAAGGTAGATGCAAAATTCAATTTTGGCAAAAATTGCTTTCTTTCTTTTGGTTCAAGTGTTTTGACCTTTTTTGTTTCTTCTCTTTTCAGATGAGCCATGGTGCGAAGAGTTTTATTAGTATGGTTTGGAGGAATAAACCTCATCGTTGTGCGTTCAGAGCAGCGGGATGTTCACTATTTACTTGGCAAGAAGTAGTATGTATACTTGCTTCCCACCACACCTATATACTGTTTCACACTTTGTAGGAAGCACAGTGAATGCTACAACCTTTGCAGAAAAATCTGTGTGCCAACTAGTTCATTTTGTTGCTTTACAGCCACCATTGTGCTCAACTTGACACCACACTGTACACAAAAAGCTGTAATAATAGGTGTGTGATGAAGAAGGTTATGGTGCTTTACATGCAGCTACCACAATGGTTATTGACTGATGCCAGCGGAAGCTTCTACCTTGCTGCGAAAAAGTTGTTAGACATCACGCAATGATGGCGATGGAAATTTCCACTGGATGGTAACACAATAGTTGTGAAAAGACATGCATGTACACATTGCCCCTGGTGGACTAGAAAGAAAAATAATGGGTGCCAACCAAAAAGGTGTTGTCAAGAATAAAATGACGTCTCGGCTTCCACATGGAAGCCTTGTTCACCCAAAACGTCATTTTATTTTTTGACAACCTTTTGGTTGTCATTATTTTTCTTTCTACATTGCCATTACATCCCGACAAGACGAGATTTCGTCAAATGCTCAAATTTACACATTGCCCCTGTTGAAACGTTTTTATATTTGGTCGGCCAATTCATTTATTGAGCTGAACAGGAATATATCTTTGAATTGCCAGACTCTTTGTAATTGGCATCCAACAGTGTTTTCACCAGTTTCATCCTGATATTTTGTCAGACCCACGACTTCATGAAGTGAAACCACATACAATTTTTGTATGTGGTGCCAGAAAACTTCAGTGAAAATAACAGACCAAATATAACGACACTTGTAGCCTCACATACGTTTTAACGGGGGAAATGTGTACACGCATGTCCTTTCTCATGACTGTTGTGTTAAACATCCAGTGTAAATTTTAGTCACCATCACTGCATAATGCATTTGTCCTCTTTCTAACAACTTCACCGCAAGTAGCAGCTGCCGCTGGCATCAGTACATAACCAAGCGGTAGCTGCGTGTAAAGCACCGTAACTTCCTTCCCCATGCAGCACTGATTATTAGAACTTTTTAGGTACAGTGTAGTGTCAAGGGGTGCACATTTGTCACTGTAAAGCTACAAAATGCACTATTTGGCACATACCATATTCCTCATTACATACAAAATTCTTAGGAGACGTTACATACAACATCTTCAAAGAGACATGTAACACAGTGTAAAATAGCACAAAAACACACGGACACAAGCGAGACGACACAAGCGCTACAATAGCGCCTGTGTCGTCATCGCGCTTGTGTCCTTGTTCTTGCGCTACTTTACAATGCATTACGAACTAGCTCTGATTTCCGTATTACGTAACACATTCCTAAGGTGTCATTACGTATAACATTTCTAGGAGACATTACGTACGCCATTCCAAAGGTGGCGTTACGTACAACATTTCTAGGAGACAATACGTATGACATTCCGACGGAGGCCTTACGTACAACATTTCTAGGAGACAATACGTATGACATTCCTACGGAGGCATTACGTACAACGTTTCTCAAAGGACATTACGCACGACATCCTTAAAGAGACTCCGTTTAAGGAAATTGTTATAATTTGGAAAAGGAAAAGTGATCGGCACCTTTTTACCTTCAGCTTTTTACGTAAACAGGGGTCCAGATTTTTAACAGTGCATGCTTTTGTTAGCGCTGGCAGTGTTCTTTGTAGTTCTTCCTGATTCGACACATTGAAATGAGTTATCCGCGGTGACCGGGCTCGCACTTGTTCGAACTTGTTTGGGCCAGTCAGCTCGACAGGGAAGAAACGCGGGGGAGCTCGCTCGCGCTCGTTGTGTGTGTCGCCACGAGTTGAGCTTGCCGCTCATAACCACTTCTATTCGTTTAATAGGGCTTCGCTTTCACTCTGGCGTGCAACCGATATAACTCGTTTTCGTGATAGCCGACAGGGCCTAGCAGTGCAGCGCGGCAGCAGGCGATCGGCGCGCAGTTCCCTCCCCAATGGTCCCTTCATCGCCGGGCGTTTGCGCACGACACGCACTGTCACTCATTTACTCCCTGTTGGACGAACCGTTTGTCCGTAAGTCTAACGACTGCAGTTATACCAACACCGACCAATTTCGACTTAGAGTGTAGTTCAATTGGTAACGCATCGCATCCGCATTTCTAATTTGGCAGGTATACGCATGCAGCCAACGCAGTATATGAACGTGCGCCCACCTTAATACCTTTCAATTTGGGACAAAGCCATAAAAGTACAACTTAAGAAGCAATATCTCCTATTCCTTCTTTGATTAATTGTCAGTTGCTATCATTTGTCCTGTCAAACAACTAACTATTGCATTAACTGAGTCAAACAACCAGCTTCTGAAGGTGTGACGTGCGCGACAGACGTAAGACCGAAGAGCCGCTTCGAAACCCGTTCGTTTGAAATCCATATCGATATGGTTGGGCATCACCCATGAAATGGAGCCAGTTGCACGAAGTCACGTGACTGTCAATATGTACAACCGAAAAGCCGCTTCGAAACCCGTTCGTTTGATATCCATGTCGATATGGTTGAGCATCACCCATGGACTGGAGCCAGTTGCACGAAGTCACGTGACTGTCTCATGCGACTTAAAGTTCGTGACACACGTGCCATCGAAAAGCACTCGCGATCTCCTTTCGTTTGATACCCATGTCAAGATATTTATTGATGTCGAGAAAATCGCACATAGTCACGTGACTCACTTTGAGTCGACGTCTCACGTGCGCGACGCACGTACTATCGAAGAGCCGCTTCAAAGCCCGTTCGTTTGATATCCATGTCAATATGATTGGCGATCACCCGTGGACTAGCGTAAGTAAAGCGAAGTGACGTGGCTGTCTCATGCGACTTAAAGTTCGCGACACATGTGCCATCGCAAAGCACTCGCCATCTGCTTTCGTTTGATACCCATGTCAGCATAGTTGGGATTTACTTATTGATGCACAGAAAGTCGCACATGGTCACGTGACTCACTTTGCGTCGACGCCTCACATGCGCGACGCACCTACTATCGAAGAGGCGCTTCGAAACCCGTTCGTTTGATATCCATGTCGATATGGTTGGGGATCACCCATGAACTGGAGCCAGTTGCACGAAATCACGTGACTGTCTCATGCGACTTAAAGTTCGCGACACACGTCCCATCACAAAGCACTCGCGATTTCTTTTCGTTTGATACCCATGTCAGCATAGTTGCGAATTACTTATTGATGTCGAGAAAATCGCACATAGTCACGTGACTCACTTTGAGTCGACGTCTCACGTGCGCGACGCACGTAATATCGAAGAGCCGCTTCGAAGCCCGTTCGTTTGATATCCATGTCGAAATGGTTGGGGATCACCCGTGAATTTGCATCCGTTAAGTGAAGTCACGTGACTGTTTCATGCGACTTAAAGTTCGCGACACACGTGTCATCGCAAAGCACTCGCGATCTGCTTTCGTTTGATACCCATGTCAGCATAGTTGGGATTTACTTATTGATGTAGGGAAAGTCGCACATAGTCACGTGACTCACTTTGAGTCGACGTCTCACGTGCGCGACGCATGTATTATCGAAGAGCCGCTTCGAAGCCCGTTCGTTTGATATCCATGTCGATATGGTTGGTTATCACCTGTGAATTTGCGTCCGTTAAGTGACGTCACGTGACCGTCTCATGCGACTGAAAGTCGCGACACACGTGCCATCGCAAAGCACTCGCGATTTCCTTTCGTTTGATACCCATGTCAGCGTAGTTGCGAATTACTTATTGATCTCGAGAAAATCGCACATAGTCACGTGACTCACTTTGAGTCGACGTCTCACGTGCGCGACGCACGTACTATCGAAGAGCCGCTTCAAAGCCTGTTCGTTTGATATATATGTCAGTATGGTTGGGCATCACCCGTGTACTAGCGTAAGTAAAGCGAAGTCACGCGACTGTCTCACGCGACCTAAAGTTCGCGACACACGTGCCATCGCAAAGTACTCACGATCTCCTTTCATTTGATACCCATGTCAGCATAGTTGGGAATTACTCACCGAGGTGGAGAAAGTTGCTCATAGTCACATGACAGAGTTTGCTTGGCGGTTCACTTCACAGTGAAGGCCCTCTTTTGGTGTCACATGACAAAGTGATTAAATAATAAATGCTCTTCTGTCATGCCTGGTTGACGTGAAATCATACCATTTTGAGAGTCCTAGGACCCCTTCTCAAGTGCGGCTTTGCCTTGGATTAAATTGACTAGCGTGAGGATTAAATTACGTGGCGCTTAGATTAATTTCATTGGCGCTTGGATTAAATGTGTGGCACCTGGATTAAATTCACTGGCGCCGGGATTAAAATACCTGGCGCTCGGATTAATTTGAGCGGGAAAACCTGTAGAGTATAATAAAGTCGTACTCTCTCTTTCACGTGCCCACTACGCCATAATTGATCATTTTCATTTTGCGAAGAAGCGAAGGCCGAACCAAAGATCAACAGGGCAAATCGCGCACTTGAGCAGCTGCACGCTTCCTTCATGTTACTGCCCAGGATCGTGCTGCTACGGATGATGATGTTGATAATGATGATGATGAGTTACGCCCGAGTGCTTTTTTTAATGCATTGGCCTTCAAGTCACTCACTTGTCAACCACGGTGGATCAGTGGCCACGGTTTTCGGCTGCTGATCCGAAGGTCGCGGGTTCGATGCCGACAGCGGCAGTCGCATTTCGGTGGAGGCGAAATGGTAAAGGCCCGTGTACTGTGCGATTTCAGTACATGTTAAAGACCACCAGATGGTGCAAATTCCCGGAGACCTCCACTACGGCGTCTCTCATAATCATATTATGGTTTTGGGACGTAAAACCCCAGATTTTGTTTTGTTATCACCTTCATTGTGCGGACTCTTCTCGCAGTCTCTATCTACTAACACTTTACCGAGCGACTGCAAGGTAGCAAATGTGATTCCCATATTCAAGTCCGGGTACCGCACTCAACCATTAAACTACCACCCCGTGTCTGTAATTTACACTGAAACCATTATGTACTGAGAAGGCCACAACATTATTTTTGAGCACAAATATGGCTTCCGTCGGGGTTATTCGTGCGAAAATCAGGTAGCCAGCTTTTTACATCACATACATTCATATATAGACTTAGGATTTCAAGTTGGTGCCATCTTCCTCGATTTCTCCAAAGCTTTCGCTCGCGTTCCTTACCATAGACTAATAATAAAGCTAATGAACCTTAACATACAGCCAACCGTTCTTGGATGCATTAAGAATCTCCTCTCATCTAGACCACAATACACATCTGTTAACAACAGCACTTCCTCATTTACCAATGTAACGTCCGGTGTTCCGCAAGGCAGTGTTCTCGGTCCTTTACTTGTTTAATCTATATTAATGATTTGCCTAACTTTGTGTCTTCTCACATCAGACTTTTCGCGGATGACTGCGTAATTTATCCAATAATTTCATGTGCCAATGACAAAGATATTCTTGAAGATGATCTGAACGCCATTAGCACCTGGTGTTACAGGTAAACCTGTAAACCTGTAGCCATTCACACCTGGTGAATACAGGTAAAACACAGCTACTATCATTTACAAGGCGTATTCACCGCATTCCGACATCCTGCGCAATCAGTAACAATATAATTCAACTTACAACTTCACATTAGTATTAGTCCGCCGCGGTGGTATAGCGGTTAGGGTGCTCGGCTGCTGGCCCGAAGCTCGCGGGTTCGATCACGGCCGCGGCGGTCACATTTCGGTGGAGGCGAAATGGTAGAGGCCCGTGTACTGTGCGATGTCAGTGCACGTTAAAGAACACCAGATGGTCGAAAGTTCCGGAGCCCTCCACTACAGCGTCTCTCATAATCATATCGTGGTTTTGGGACGTTATACCCAAGGTATTATTATTATTATCACATTAGTATCTTGGTGTTCACTTGCAGTCTGACCTTACGTGGCATCATCACATCCACCAGACGTTGGCATCAGCTAACCGATCATTTGGTTTTCTCAAACGCAACCTGAAGTGCGCTCCAGATAACATCCGTAGGATAGCGTACATCACGTTAATACGCCCTAAAATCGAATACGCATCAGATATATGGGATTCCACACAAATCTATATCATCCATGACATCCACTCTTTACAAAACCGTGCAGTTTGTTTCGTGTTTTCCAATTATTCGCCCTACAGCCAATATGTGAAGCCATATATGAATGCAATGTCATTCTGTAAGCATGGCTGAATGCTTTTACAAATCATGGTAAGTGGATCTACAACAAACAACACAGGTCTATTTTGGACGTTTCTACAGAAAACTTATCATGTGCGACATATTTTGATGCCATAGGGCAAACTAATGCAATAAAAAACTACAACATGCCCACCTGCATGGTTGTATGTTTCTTAAAAGTAATGCCAGCCTTATTGTACTAATCTAATTTTAAGATCGAAGTTTCCCTCAGGTGGTAATGTGGGCATGTTGGTATTCCATGTTTATGAAGGGTAAGAGCGCACTGAAGACGAACACACAATGAAGGCACACACACGCACACACATAGCGCTATGTGTGTGCGTGTGTGTGCTTTCATTGTGTGTTCGTCTTCAGTGCGCTCTTACCCTTCATAAACATCGAAGTTTCAAGTTTGAAGTTTATTAGCATGAAATAAATATAAATAGATTCCAAACACTATATGGCCCCTCCACCAAAGGCTAGTAGAGGGGCCAATTTCCGTGATGTCTAGGCCTAGTTCGATGTACATCCCATTTATTTGGATTGTGCGTACATACTAGCACTGTGAAGTGCACATAACAGTGTGCAATATGATGAGATTTTACACACTAATTTCGTGTTGCTTTACTGCTGTGAAGTACATATAGTGCTTGGGCTGTACTGTATATGTTCCTAGTGCTCAGTACTGCGTGTAGCGTCTGTGTACGAAGAAGGAAATGTACGTATGCTTACGCTGACATGAGAACTGTTGCTTTTTTTGATTCCAATAAAATATTGCAAACACTGTTTCCTGTACCACTTGAGGTATGACTATTTGTTGTGCATGCAAATGAAAGAATTGAACATGCAATACAAATTGCTGAAACGCGGCTGGCTCAATGTAACGGGTAGTGTTTTATTATCAAACAAGTAGAACAGATTATTTACTCATTAGAACATATTGTGGAAGAGAAATAGGCGAGTTGAAGTTAGGCAGAAAGTGATCACTGTGTTGTAACGTAGATTGGGCGATCCTTCATTAATCGTAGCATAACTGAAGGTGCGTGTTGCATAAATAAAGTTTAACATAATATACAGGGTGACGACGACGGAGCGCAAATAGGACTAGGTTTTTTCAGTTTTGTGCCTATTTGCTACAGTCCTCGTGTTTCCGTGTTATGTGTGTGAAATTCTGAATGGCAAACAAGCGAACCTGTCTACTTCTGTGCGTATAGTGTACCAGCAGTTCAGAAGAACCCTTATTTTCTGAAGAACAGCTGTTTCATTGAGATAGACCGCAATACATATAGGTACATATTTTTAATTCGTACTGCATCATCTGGGCAAAAGGATTGCCAAGTACACGTGGACGTTCACAAGGGAGAAGTGCATGCATAGGTCGGCGAACTCATTCATGAGTCGACGACTCCCTCGGACTCATATCGAACCATGAGTCTGAATCCAACTGAGTCCGGGTGAGTAATATTTTGGCGAGTGTGAGTTAGAGTGAGTCCTGTTGAGGGAAATTTCAATGATTGCGATAGAGTAAAATATTGCCGAGTCTGATTACGAGTGAGCGCTAAGCGCAACATATATTAATTAAGTGAGTCTGACTGAGCTCCACGTTTTATTGCGGACATGTGGTCCAATCAGCATTTCTATCAGACTTGTATTAGCTTACGTTTTAACTCAAGACTATTCACGCATATCTAAACGCACTAGCGTTCATGTGCCACCTCAATGTTTCTTGATCAGAGGGGGAGTTTGGGGGGGGGTTGCCAAGATCTCCCCCAAAAAGACTTTTCCTTGCAAGTTGTCTAAACAAGTAACTCGTGTGAGCAAAGCTAGCCAAAACTTGTGGAGCTCACTCAGACTCACTCATGAAATATATTTTGCATTTTGGATTCACTCAGACTCACCAAAATTTCCCGCAGCAGGACTCACTCAGACTCACACTCACGAAAATTTTCTACAGCTGGACTCACTCGGACTAAAATTCACCAAAACATTACGGACCCTGACTCACTGAGACTCAGACTCACGGCTCGATCTGAGTCCGAGTGAGTCGACTCATGATTCCGTTAACCTAGAATTATCTTTTTCGACCATGGCGTCAATGCTCTATAACACCAATATCTCACGTACTCGGTGCTCTTCTGGGCGTCTTTTGATATAGTACCTTCGAATACGAGTTATGAGTGCTCGCAAATCAGTAACGTCATTTTTCTTGAAACACATGAGAACATAAGATGTGTTTATCAAGAACTTCCCTGGAAGAGTTGGTGGAGGGGGAGGTCAAGGAACCCCCCATTCCTAATTCGCGCCTCTGATCCATAAATATTGAAATGGTGTATGAAAGACAATGTTTTGAAATACGTGTGAATAGACGTGAATATAAATGTGAATCCAGGTGAGACTCATAGTAATGCTGAAAATGAGTAGATAGGACCATAGGTCGGCAACAAAAAGGAGGAAGTCACTCAGACTCACCCAAGAAATACTTTTCGTGGTTTGGGCTCACTCGGACTTAGACTCACCAAAATTTTCCCTAGCCGAACTCACTCGGAGTCACACTCACAAAGATTTTCTTCAACCGGACTCACTCGGACTCAAACTAACCAAAATATTACTCACCCGGACTCAAACTTACCAAAATATTGCTCACCCGGACTAACTCAGACTCAGACACTTGGCTCGATCTGAGTCTCAGTGAGTCCGAGTGAGTCGGCTCATGAGTGAGTTCGCCGACCTATGCGTGTGAGTCGCATATTTCATATAAACGTCCTTACTGGACTGCAACCACTGATAACTCGTATTTGAATCTACAAGATGAAAATGTGTACCGCAGAGCATCGATTATGTGAGGCATTGATAATAAAGAGCATTTACACCATAAATGGAACAGCTGATGTTACGCCGGCGGACTCATGAGTCAACTCAGGTGGTCAAGTCGTGAGTCTGAGTCCGGCGGATGTGTTGTTGAGTTTTTAGTCCGAGTGAGTTCTGTTGATGAAGATATCGCTGAGTCCGAGCCGAGTGAACTATCCAAGCAAGGTATATTTCTTGAATGAGTCTGAGTGAGTTCGAATTTCTTTGTCAACATATGAGTGCATGTGCATTAACTTTTTTATTTAGCGGGATGCCTGTCACAGCTAAATTTGTGGGGGCCGTGCTTGACATTGGGGCACGCCTTAGGCATTCGCTTTAATGCATTTGAGTGGTCTTTATCAATAAAGGTTAATTAATAACATTGTAGCTATTCCCCGAGTGTAAATGCAACTAAATACTGAATTTGAGTTAGAGAGAATCACTCTGTGCTGAGCTAAAGCGCGTATTGCGAGTAAGTGCTAATTGCGGAAATAGATTATCGTTCAACTGCTCAGAAGGCTCTGCTGCCCCTGCGTAAGGCTCGCGACAGTACTCGCGCATTAAGTGCACTTATTTAGGTGCGCTACAATGTCCTTGTAACTCTGACACATACATAGGCGTACTCACGGGGGGGTGGGGGGAGCGGCCGCCCCTTTAGTCACATAAAGGGAGGGGGGGCAAACTGCCCCATACATTGACCTAATAGGGAGGGCGGGCGCTGCGACCATCCTTCGCACCCCCCCCCCCCCTCCTGAAGGGGAACCATGCGCACGCTTATGCGCGTCAGCGTGTGTAAGTTTTTATGCTATGGGAGCGGCAGTGGTGAGCGCGCCCATGGTAGACTAGAACGATGCACACAAGCAGGCCAAGCAGGCTCGCGGCCCGTGCTCAGCGGCCGCTGACGGTCAGTCGCGGCCTAGTCTCGAAATGATAAAAGACGTGCTGCTCAGTGTCTCGTCCTCGTCTCTGAGGGGTTCTATGCGGCGGCTGGCCTAGACCCCTACAATGGAAACACGGGTGGTCTTCGGACAGCTCAGAAAATGTCGCTGCCATGGCACGCTTGCAGCTCGCGACAGAAATACGCCCATGGAAAGCACATAACGTTCGGCCATCTAACGATACCTTTGTCACGCTGGTATCCACGAATTTCGGGCGAGCGAAGCATTGCCAACATGTGGAGAAGCACTCAAGAAGGCACACGTTTACCATTTTTGTAGCGGCTCGACACGACGAAGCGAATGATTCGGAGCCGGAGGTGTTTACTTTGGCCTACATGACGCCCCGCGATTTATGCACTGGCCTTATGCAAGCTCAGAGCCATGCGGATGCTACGAGAACAAAAGCTTGAGATGCTGCCGACGGATTACCAGCCGCTTTGTACATATATAACCCCGTTAAAAACAAGCAAGCAAGTGGTGGCGTGGTGGTGTAATAGAAGGCTTGCTTTCGGTGCGTGTGGTCGCCATTTCGATTGCTGTGTCGTGGGTTCTTGCATGCAAACGTCAGATTTGTGCGTTAATACTTTTGTGCCTTTAACTCTCAGCTTTAGTGCGTCCGTATTGTATGGGCATTCACAATGCTCTATGCCGACGGGTGTTATTTTCCTTAGCTCTCATCAAGTGCTACAGGGCTGTGATATCGAGGTGCGTTCATTTATTAAATGTGAAGCATTTCTTTGCGTACTGCAGTCACGTTGAGCGTTTCTATCTATCTATCTATCTATCTATCTATCTATCTATCTATCTATCTATCTATCTATCTATCTATCTATCTATCTATCTATCTATCTATCTATCTATCTATCTATCTGTCTATCTATCTATCTATCTATCTATCTATCTATCTATCTATCTATCTATCTATCTATCTATCTATCTATCTATCTATCTATCTAGCCGCCTACGTCTGGGTGCTCTCGTGATCACCTCCTTAACTTGGGGTAGACCAAAATAGTATGGGAAGGTAAAAGGGTTTGGCGCTTATGACTGTCTGGTCATCACTTGAATAATGTGAAAATCTCGTCGCGTACGACGCCAAACCCTTTCCTCCAGACATGTGCAGCACATACCCGTATACCTCGGGCCGCGGTATGCGGGTATGCGCCACAGGTGTTTGGCAGTTTACATCTACCGAGGAACGGCGAGCACAGGCATTTGTGAATTAAATGTTACAGCAACAAGAAAAACTAACATTGGCAGCGTTGACCAGAAAAACGCAGACTAAATATTATGGTCCCAGCAGGAATGGAATCCATGCATTCTGCTTGGCAATAAAGTATTCTACTTCAGAGCCGCGCCAGGTCTCGTAACTGCTTTGGGAAAGGCCGTTTGCAGGCGTAATGGTGGTGAAATGTCAATTGCGGTTACAGTGCTGGTTATCTAAGTTCATAAGCCTTACGTATGCGCTCCTGTGAAACATGCGTCACGTCGGGTTAACGTCGTTTGTAGTTTCGCGCCATCCACTGAACTTGGTCTACGTAGCACTATCCAGGGTTACCATCCTCGCAAGCAAAAGCGCTACATATCAGCTACCCATGGGTATTTCTACTGCTGTTCGTAATACCCATGTTGCTGTTGGCATCGTTACGCAACTGTAAGCAACAGATTATATAAAACATATGTGGCTGTTCGACATATGTCGGCGCGTAAAAGATTTGTACACATCTTTAGCGTCATTTCGTACCGCTTCGCTCAATAAAAAAATATAGCACAGTCACCGTCCATCTGCATTCTTTGCATAACATCGATTCCCACGGTACGCGGGATCTGCCGAATTTTATTGAATATAAGTCCGACAGCTTGCATCTTCACACCGACTGTATATGCGGGCAAGATATAGATCCGCTAGAACCCACTTTAGAATTTTCTGATGGCATTACTTCTCAGGGAATTTCTATTATTTGAGGATTTTTAGATTATTTGTTTTCATTTTTGTGACGTTGTGATAAGTTTATCGTTACCATTACCGCGTCGCGTGTACATCTTTGAGGTTCGTTTGCAAAAATAAGATGTTAGAAATATTGTTAACGCACATTTTGATTTCCATTTATTTATTTATTTTGGGAATAAATACATACTCTTTTCTCTACCTTCGACCTTTGTGCCTTTTGAGCAGCGCAAGTGCATGCTAATTTTCTATCAACTACCGAAGTCAAAGCATTACTGAAGCTTTACGGTTATTTGCGTTCTATTTTGGCAAAGACGGCCATAAAGTTTGAATGATGACACTGCTCGATGGCATTCCCTCTAGACTAGCTTCAACTCCGATGGACTAGACTTGACATTCATCGCTGTCGCCAGAGTTTTACTGCTCTGGCTCAGCTATCTCCATGCTTCATCCTTTGTCATTTCCCTTGCCACCACCGGTAGCTTCGACAAAGTGCGGCTTTCTTTCTTTAAGGTTTGATTTGTACTGAAAGGAAAGCATCTGCACAGGATATTTATCGATCATTCTTTATTTCCAGTTAAACTATATTACTCCCACACCAGTCGCTTTGCAGAAAGTAAGAAAACTGCGCTTCCGAGCAGAGGACAAGCAGAGGAACCGTGGGTCTATATGGGAGCATATCTTTCGGTCTCAGAACCAGACCAGACAACATCGACGCTCCTTTCTAGATCTTTGGTGATCTTTGGTGCAGCACCAACTTCAGTGGTAGCCAACAGCATAGTTCCTGGGAATGAGTGGAGGAAGTGACAATAATAAGCAACATATTTAGAGCAACTGGGTGTTTTGAAATCTGACACGCCATAAGAAACTGTGGATACGTGAAAGAAATAATATTAGCTCGAAATGCCGAAATACATTTTCAGTGATAATGACGCGAAACTTCTCTAAAACTAAAAACTTCGAACACATTTTCCCAGACACTGCGCTTGCCGTACTTTGCAATGTATGCACGCCTGATCGTCCATCTGACTTTGTTTTTAACGCGAGAGCGTTAAAGAGCGCAATTTGTAGAAATTCCGGTGTCGGCGTCGGCGGTTGTGAACGAAAAATCAGCGTTGTTCATGAGCAAAAAAATTTAGCAAGATGCAAATGAAATTAGTAAAAATCTTTGGTTCGAGTGAGAATCGAACTCAGCCTTCTGCGTGGCAAGCAGGTGTTCTAACACAGAGCCACGCCCTTGCTTGAAACTGCTTCAAAAAAAACACAGTACGAATGTCATGTAACGAGACGCCTTAACGCGTGTAACATTGCGTGTCAGAAACGAAGATGAGGGTGGCGATTTGCGTAGAGTTGCGCCACGCGTCCAAACATGAGATTTGCCCAAAGAGTGGGTGTCTTAAAGACGCGCCCATTACAAAGCGCTCGCACATATTTAATCAACATCAGCAGCAAATGGATCAACAAAGCGTGCAACTGCGTAGGTTCGTGTGTTACCTTACGGACGCGTAGTGAGCCCTCCACTGAGCCCTAAAATGGAACAGTTATAGTATAGGGGGGACTTCGCGGCTATAGCTGCAGTAGACTTTCTAGTATAGCTTGAAACGAACAATGTTACGCACACAGACGTTCGTTATCTTGCGGAACCGTTGAGGTTTCCGCCGAGAACTTTGTCCGGGCTTGAAATCGAGAAGGCGATACGCATGGGGCCAATTACGCTATCGCGTTCTACTCTTGAAGACGAAGCTGAAGCGTCCTCGAAGTTACGGTTTTAACGCTTAGCCTCCTAAATCGTTTCGTATGCAATTCCAAGTATTCCATGTTTCCTCACGAAATGCATGTTTCATATGTATTCTATGTATGCCTCATATTTTGGCGAGAATCCTGCAATCTTGCAAACTCATATAGAAATACTGGAGTGGCAATCGGAATGTTTGTGTAGAGAATGAAGATCATTTGACACGCCAGTAGTATGGTGTAAGGTTTAACGAATATCGCAGGGCAGCTCTTTGCAATGAATGTTGCACAACAATAGTAAACAGCAGCTTGCTGCTTTTGGTTGCTATTGCAAAACGCTTCTGTATCTCTTTTCCGCGCGATCAGCTATTCCGCTTGTGATGCAAAGAGAAATAAAATTGCTGACTTTTAATTTCACGCACCCCATAATATCTCCCTCGCCTTGTTATTGTGACAAAGATAACGCGCACCAAAATGCGTACTTTTTGATGCGTGAGAAATTTACCAGCGTTCTGATGCAGTATGTGTCCGAGGGATTGTTTATTCCACATTATAGACGAAACATGTGCCATAGCAATACGAAATTGGACTAACCTACTGGAGTGAGCGTGAAAAACATGATAAGCGTTGCTGACAACAACGACGTGGCTATTTCAAAAGGAGTAAATTGTTTCGCCTTTAAGAATTACCAAGTTGTGTGTGACTGCACTCATTAACGAGTTGCGCGTGGATTTATTTGCATTGGGGTGCCTCGCAGTGGCGTTTAACGAAGCTTCTGATTTACACTTGAACAAGCGTATATGTATTGATTTCATCATGCTAAGCGATTTGCGCAACCACTTCTTGCAATATGAGCTGAGTTCTCTATGACTGTCCTGTGCCTCCTGAAGTGACAAACCCAAGACTTTAACTGCAGTATGTTTGGCTGCCATGATTTGTTACATCTACTCTCTTTAGGTTCCAGTTTTAATCAGTAAAATATTTAATGAATGCAAAGTTCTTGCCTAATAACTGCGCATATAACTTTTCCATTGAGCACTTGGTATGTTTAATAGCTGTTGATCTGAGGCACTTATTTCCTGGTTATAAGGAAAAGCTCGTTAGTCTAGGAGAAAGGTAACGGCTATGGTGGTCAGACTGAACGCGATCTTGTGTAGTTAAGCGTACGAAATGAGCACATTTGGGGAGGTTTCAAATCAAGGCAATTTTATAATTTTTGTTGTATAAATACCGCGGTCCCTGTGGACTAACATTCCTGTTGCTACTTTTCGGCATAGGACGTTTTAGAAATTCATTGTATAAATTATTTTTAAAGACTTGCCTGAAAGTTTATTGAAAAATGTCTATGCTTATTTTAGGGTTCGAAGTTTTCAACGACATTCTCTTTAGGAGCAGTAGGTAGTACTGATACATCATATGCCGTGATACAAACTCGGTAGACACTAGGTATTGAAGTATGTTTCGACAACTTCAAGTGTTGTCACTTTGTCTCAAACAATTCTTGTCAACTAGGATACTGAGGCAAGCAGGTGAAAGCTGGAAATGCGAAATATATTCAAAAGGCGATTTTCTAGAATGCTTGGTAACCAGAAAGTCAACTTAGAGACGCTATGTTACCTGCCGAGGAGTCAAACGTGTTGGCTTAATTAATCAACGCATCGTTTGACGTGGTTTCGTACGAAGCAGAAAGCCAACTTTTATACTTCGACAGCATAAGGCCATATGGGAGCATAAGAAAGAGTAATCGTTTCTACATATGCATACCGCCTTTCTCGGGAAGACTAGTTAAGAAGAAAAATTATCATGATGTCTGGAAACAATATCAAAATGTCAGTTGAATAGCTAAAGTGGTTAGCTAAAGTATTAGGCATATGCAATTGAGAATACTTAACATAATTCTCTTCCTGCGCAAGTGAGAGCCAATGAAAAAACAATTAGTACCTTCTATGTCGATGGCTTTGTTGCCTGATGATCTCAGTCGACAATCATTGTCCCACCGATTTCCGTTTCAGTACATTGTTCTACGCACTTCAATAAAAATACGAAGGCTTGTTAACTGGTATTAGGGTACTGCATCATTGGCCACTTCGTACCAGCGACATATACAAGTACAATACCGAATCTTGTCCTTAAAATGCATCAGTCTGTAATTTCGTTTTATTTCTCAATTGAATGTCTACTAGAGAAGAAAAATCCATCTTACCAATGAAGAGTACGGCAAAGATGAAAAATCCGCTGAGACGGTTCATTCTCTTTCTGTAATTAATGATGGTAAAAGTGAGTTTGCGACAGTTTAAGTCTAACATTCTGGGTTAACTTGAATGTCGGGCATTAGTACTGCGCTATTATAGTGAACACACTTTTCTGTCAGTGCGGCTGGCTTCTTACGTGCCTTCTCAGAAACATCTCATGAAGAAAGTTAAATTAGACAAGATAGTTAAAAGACAGTTAAATTCGAACGTGAAGAAACTCAGGTCTAGACCTCGCTGTATCAACAAAACTAATTCCGGCAACCGTAGCACGGGGGTGCAACACGTCGATTAAAAAAATTGAAGCTGAATGCTCATTTGGGTAAGCAGCGTAGCGTGTTATAGTGCACTACAGAAGTATGTCTGCCATGAGACTTGCACAGGCTGACAAGACGCAAAATGAATTGCTTACTCATCCACAAACGCTAAAAATCAATCCGAGAAGTCAATGCACACGCGCATATTTCAGCAGAACTAGGTTTGACATAATGATTAGGGAGATGCTTTAAAATGGCCTCCGAAACGATTTTCAATTAATATTAAAAGAACTTATAATACTGACTTGATTCCATGGAAAGCATTACATCATTTTGATATTTTTAACCTGATACTGCTAAATGCTATTGATTGTATGGCTGCTAGCTTACCTGCAGGGATACCACCGTGAAGACAATGCTTCTAATGCAGTGAACTGAAGAGCTTTTCGCCTGGTTATTTATACTTCGTCTAACGAGCTAGGAGATGTTGGGAATGAAGTAAAAAATAAGTGTATCAGCACACCAGTGTCGCAATAATTGTTTCATAATATGAACTTCGTATTTAGAAAAAAAGCTAAAGCAAAAAAATGCAAGACGATAAAATAACAAAAATGATACATATGAAACAATGAAATGTGTGTTGTCAGATAACGATAGACCTAGACCAATTTTACATATCATAAAAAATGTAGGGCATAATAAAATGACAGGAGTTAATAGGATTGGGCTTTTGTGTACGTGGATACGTTGCGTGCCTGTTCAATGAAATTGAAAAAAAAAACGGAATTCAATTTCAGTGTGACCTCATCTAAAATTTCTGAAACATATGTTTTCTTTTGTTCAGTTGTCAGAAAGAACGTTCGCTTATGATGACTATGGTTTTGATGGCGTGACGTGTAACGAACAGATTATACTAGGCATTGTCTCGTTAGCGGTCACATATATTTCATTTTAAAAATTCCGACTGAAACCATCTATGATGTTTCTCCAAGTGAATAGGTAAAGCGTGTTTGTTTGTGAAGCGCTTCTTAATTAATGAGTTTATGTGGTCCCCCCCATTCGACCTAATGCCTTTTCAATGGTGATCTGTCAGTATAGTAAAAATGCGCCAAGAGTTTTTTCACACTTACTTGCACAAGGAAAAGCCTTTAAAAATCGATGAACGTTATGAAAAATTGGTCAAGTGCACGCGCGGCCGTTTGCAAGCGACATATTTTTAAACTGCATACGCCTGTAGCGTAGGGGTTAATCATACATCTGTCCTCCTATTAGCCCAGAATTACGAACTCGGCGCTTCCAACACGATTAATTACGTTTGCGTGCGTTGCTCAGTGCAATGCTGGCGTCACTTGCGGTTAGACACAGCAGTGAACCACCTATGACAGTAGTAGATCATAAAACGGGAGAGGCAATAAAAAACTTTTACACTGCAACAGAACCAGTAAGTGTAACAATTTGTTCGTTTGCTCAAATGCAGAAAAGTATAAACTATTAAAAAAAACTTGTGCCAAACGCTTATTTCCTATATTGTTTAGGGCTGGAGCGTCCCCAAAGCGCTCTCGCCACTCTCTTACGACATGGTGATATAAAACTGAATGTCATAAAATATAACCCAAGGGCGGGGTTCGCTTAAGCTACACGGAGAGCAGTCGTTACCGCGGTAAAAATAACGCATCTCACTGGTCTGTTGTGTTTCGGTTTGAAGTATTCAGAGCTGTCACCGCGTCTTGTGCTCAAGCTAAGATAGGCAAATCAAAAATTAAACCATCTCCTGCTAAAGGGAACCATGTGTAGATGTGAAGCAGCGGGCGCTAACGCTTACATTGGCAGTGGCGTTCACGCTGGTGCTCATCGCAGTGTTGCGCAGGAGAGAAAACTGGGGAGACGCAAAGCACGCAGTGATGGAGCGGTGTTTCCTACTGGAACATGCCAATCGCTGCTAATGGGCAATGAGAGACAGAAGACTCCGACTGGACACAGAGACCCACAGTCCGCTTTTAGTTAACGCGCACGCAGCGAATTTTTATTGCTCAACAACGCACAGGAGAAATCTCCCACCGGCACCACCTTGCAGGTCAAGATCCATTGCCATATATACGAGGTGGCCAGTGAACGGTTGTGCAGCGCGAGCAGTCGGTTTTTTCAACCAAGAAACTCGCTAGCAGACGCTGCCTGCGTCGGCGTCGCGAGGCGAGAGAGGGGGGAGTGTAGGAGAGGAGAGAGAGAGGGGGGACGCGCATGCGCAGTGGGAGTATGGACGCCGCGGGCAGGGATGCCTAGAGGAGAGAGGGGGGGAACGTAGGAGGGGAGAGAGGAGGGGAGGCGCATGCGCAGTGAAGGTGTGGTTGCCGCGGGGAGGGATGCCTAGAGGAGAGAGAGGGGGGAGAGGAGGTTTTTTATTTTTATTTTTTTTTTCGAAAGGTTTGCGCATGCGCAGTAAGGGTGGTGACGCCGCACACCACCTCCACCACCGGATTAAGCTTCGCCATAAGATGCTTCACATCTAAAAACGTTTAGGACTGTCCATGGACTACACATCACACTGTGGACTACATTGAGGTGCACTTATTTAGCCTTTTAACACTGTACCTTTGTCGACGCGGGCGTCAAGAAAGGCCGCGTCTTCCTGTAGCCAGCTTCTACAGCATAACAAATACATGTTGTCATCAGCTACGACCACCAGTGAACTGTAGACCACGCCGAATATGTATACGGGAAATAACACTAATGGAACGCACTATGGTTAATTTCAAAAGCCGTGCTTTTACAGAGGAAAGACAGAATTCAAAAGATCATTGCTTATGATAGGCGGTCGGTATGAAAAGAAGTCTTGAACCTACGAGCAACAGAACACGGATTCCTCGCCGTTATTGAACTGCATCAAAGACTGGCCCAGCTGTACGGCAGATGTTTCAAGACAGCTGGACGACTTGTGTCGGTCGGCAATTCTAAGCAACCATTTAAGTCGCCCCGCGTAATACAATCTCAGACTCCAGATTCCGACATAAGTCCTCACGTAAGTACTCTGATGCCGACCACTTCTCCCGCACCTTCAATGGACTGCCACCACAAGACGAGCTGAATTGCAGGAAACTGTAGGCACAGACGTCTCCGCCGAATAGCAACAGATTGGTTTAAAAATACACTCTTAAATATAGTAAGAATTTAGTGACTGCGACATTTTTTACTCCATGTTATGTTTACTACGTCTCTCAAACGTCTCAGTACTAAAGAAATATATCAGTGCTCTTAAACATTCTAAGTTGCATTCTACGTGACAGACTTAGTAAAGGTTACTACTTGCGTGGGTGGCAGGTTGTTAAGCGTTACTAAATATACTTGCCGTTGTACGTTACGCTGCAATTGTGACAGTCTCATGGAAATTTTAGGAACACAATTATTTGCGTGATTATTTTCAAATAACAGTTTTGTGATTCCTCACGGCACACGAATACGCACGTGGTGAGGTATAATAAGGCGGATCTAAAATATCAATTATATACCCGAGTTCACAGCTGCTAACCGGTACAACGTGCGCTTTGCAAGAGTGGGGATGCAGGAAGCCTAATGTTTCGGTTACAAACGTTACAGTGTGTGCCTTGTGGAAACGATGATTATCTGCGTGCGCGTATGTGTGTTCTCATTTAAGGTTCGTTCATGCCGTGTTATCTTATGACCTCAATGTGGTGTATACTTTGAGGACTACTGACGTGAAGTAGTAAGCAATTATTTCTTCATGTAACAAGATAAGGCCCTTTCCTCTACGGGGTCTCTGATAGCGGAAATAGCTTTGGGACGTTAAATACATACAACAAAATAATCATATCATTGCACTCTTCTCTGCTTGAGCTCAAGCTTTCCAATAAATTGGACACGACACGAACATTCCATCTGTGCAGATAAAGTCAATAGATGTAAGCCGTTTGCTGGCTAACTTTTGTTCACTAGTGCTAATAACCATACTCGCTCGGTATGGACTGTTATAGCACTAGAGTTACTAAATTTGTACTACTTCGTATTTCCCTGTAGATTGTCAATGTAAGTAGCAAGTGTCATTCAGTACAGTTACCAACTTGGCTGTTACTGCCTGGATTTACCACATACGTAGTAAAAGTGATAACAAGTGCTTGCTACGTGAAAGCTAGTAAATACAACTCTTTTTTTTATTGCGTACGAAGTAGTTGTGTAGAAGTACTACAAAGTGCACGGAGGTCAAACCCAAATGGGTGCCCATTTCGGTTTGGACTCCGGTGTGCTGACGTGGGACAGGCGAGTACCTTCTACGACGATACTTCGGCCCACATAAGAATAGTCACGGAGCACCAGACAATGAGGTCACGCCCGCGGTAATTACGCCATCACAGAGAATTCGCACGCGACCTGCAGTCGTCCACATCGTCCGCGTTAAGCCATCTTATGCGATCTCGCTCACCTTCGGTCGTTGTTTCTTCCCTTTTGAAGCATTTTCACTCATCAAATGCAGCGTTTCTATGTTCTATGTTCTCTGTAAAGCATCGGTACGATGCTTACTCAGACGAGGGCATGTGTACTCCTTCATTTCTTATTGTGACGGCGTACAAGTGGCTAGAACGGTTACATGCTTTACCGCTCGGAGTATGCGATGCCTTGAAGCATTGGACCTTACTTAAGTGTTTTCGTGTACTCCAGTAGCATTCTGCTGATGACACGATTCGATGAGAATACGAGTTTACTGGATTGACTTCTGCGTTCTTCACAGCCCCCCCCCCCCCCACCCTTTTCTAAGTTATTGGTAATCCGAGACTGACAGCGAGGGACCCACTCACATGGTCCTATCACGGTGGTGGCAGTCTGCCGTGATTAGAAGCGCCGCTGCTTTTCTGCCGCGCTTCAGTTCCCCTCATATGACCGGGCCTTTGTTCCTCAATGCCAACCATTTCGATATCTTTCAGATGACTCAAATACCTTCTATCTCGTACTTGGCAGGCCTGTTTTTGCTTGTAAATAAATCTCAGTCTACTCTCGGCCTTTGAGCTGCCGAGGCGTGTTTCTCGCCCCCCGCTAAACGAAACATCCGAGACTGACTAGAAGGCAAAAAGGTCTGAGCTTTAGTACATCACTAAAATTTGCGCAATGTTATCCCGAAATATCACTCTTACGCAGCAATCGCATAATATTATTACTTTATTAGATTAATTAAGTACTTAAGCTCTTACAGCTGCAACAACTAAAGTTACATGATTCGTGGGTCCATGGGCCCAACCACCGAGTACTGTTAATGTATATCGCAGAAGGCAGCCCCCATCTCTATATTTATATGTGTGTGCCGTTGTGCAAACTTCTGAATTATAAAAAGACTATGGCTCCTTCGCGCTCGTGGTGCCACGCCTGAAAGAATAGTGTAGCTGGCTAGGCCCCCCCCGTTTCTCTGTTGCTTTATATTTCTTTCTTTCTTGCTCTATCTATTTCTTTTTCGTTCTCGCCCTCTCTATCTTCATTTCTCCTTCTTCGCTTTCTTACTGCCTCTTTCTTTAATTCTCTTTATTTATCTCTCGCTTTCTCTTCCTGTCTTGCTGTCTGTTTTGCGTCTCTTATTCGCGTCTGCTTCTTTTTTTATTGCGATAGCAATTATATGGACACTCTCGGCTGATTTTCGCCGTCGGTCGACGCCGTCATTCCAGACCACCTAACGCGGGTTCGAACCCGCGACCCCTCGCTCCGCAGCCTGCTAGCCAACACAGCCACACGCCATGCTCGTGCCAGCGATATAACAGCGAGCTATTCATATGCACCATTTGCCGCTCGCGGTACGCAGATCTCGGAACAGCTTGAGCGTGTTTTCTATCATGCAACGCTTTTGCAGTTTCTTTCAAATTGAAAACTGCCCTTGAGATGCGCACGAAAACGTGGCTCCCTTCTGTACCACTCATGATGTAGAATGAAACAAAAGAACACCGGGCACGCGTCAGACGCCACAGCGTGGCAGGAGGCGCAGAGGGGTCATTCCTACGTGCCGCAGTTTAAAAGAAAAAGAAGTGTCAAACAGCGTCGAAAAGTCATATAATCATATAATCAATCCTTGGCCAATCCCCCCTGAGTGGGTATGATCCATGTCAGAGGCAACAGCAACAACAATGTCGGCTTCTGCATTGTGGACACTCGCAGCGCGTTGCTCAAATACAAAAATGTAACAACTGCGACAGTTGTTTGTTCACGCTTGTCATGTGTATACCGTATGCGTCCTTTTCGAACGTCCTTCTTTGAGCTGCGGCGGCGCGTTGCAAGTATCCAGCTGCTCGTTGTTCTTCGTGTGACAAACTAATTTCTTGCTATCGCATTCATTGCTTCGCCCTAGTGGCGAAACTGTGACTTTTTTCTATTTCTCTCTTTCTATGTCTTTCCCTGCATTTCTATCTTTTTGTTCCTTTATTCCCTTTATTTAGTTCCACTTTTTTTCTTTCTATCGCTTCCTCTGTCTGTTTCTTTTTCGTTATTTCTTTCTCTTTCTTAAATTTTTCTCTCTTTATTTCTATCTCTCTCTTTCATGCGTCGCACATGCTCTAATAAAAATTTGGAGGCCCAAAGAAAAGAAGACAAGAAAAGACAGGACTGGTGCACCAGTCCCGTCTCTTGTCGTCGTTCCTTTGTGCCTCCAATTTTCGCTAGATCACGCACCAACTAGCCCAAGAATACGTTTTAGTTTCACATGTTCCACTTTGCCGAGCAGAATTATCGCTTAACGATTGCACCTGCATAACTCGGTAGTAGGGCCTCCCAACTGCTCTGCCACAAACCCGCCTGTGAGGCCACCAACGTTTTTACGGCCGGCTTAAAGAGCACCTCCGTTGAAAAATGTCCAGCTCGGTTACAGCCGCATGAGCCCACTTGAAGTGCTAGGTGTGAGCACCGCGGCTACGCGGACCTGATACGAAAAGCTGGCAGCATGTAGGTATACGCACGGCGTTGTCATGAAATGGCAGTTTCATCAGGCTTCGTCTTGCCTTGTCATGATGTCGTCTTGCTTTTGCATACGTTTCAAAAGAACACGAGGATGCCCTGTTTGCTATATTTTACAGCAGTAAGAAATAATAGTTTTCATCTAATATTAGACTTGGTGGGAGACTTGGTGCAGAACTAGCAACCATCTAGTCTCACTTTGATCGGCCACAGACATGACATTATGTGGCCTTCTACCCTAATCTCGGAAAACTGAGCTCATGAATTCACTAGTATAATATTCTATTAGTCGTGGGCCTGTAGTATACGCACCAATGCCTTAATACTTGTGATTCATCGTGTACGTCACGAGTGGTTTGAGATGGTTGAGCCGCGCTGCCATAGTATGCACAGAAGGAGCGCAACTGCGCAGACACCAGTATTTAAAAGTACCAAAAAAACGGTACCTGATGTCTACAAGCAGTTACAAGCGCCAAACACTGCATAGAACACGCCAAACTAATTACTTATATTATGGTTAAAGCTGCAGTATAATCACTTCGAGCCACAGGACACACAGCATGACAGCATATGCTACTGAGATACTCGGCAACTGATTTGGACTTTGATGCTTGGCGTTCACTCAGCTTCCATGCCAGCAGAATAATCGCGTAAATAGGACAATGTACGTTTTATGTGCATCGAGGATAAATTAATCGACGCATGTTTAAATGTTGAAAAATGCAGGCATCTTGTTCTACACTGTAAGCAAAAACTATCCGAGATTGGAGTTTTTGCGGCTCATGACCTCTGAAAACTCCCTCGCGTTTAAAATTACTACCTCATGTTGGAGTAAAAAGCGGTACATGACATACTTTTACCACCACCTCTCAGGGACGTAGTAAAAGGATGTCACAATCCAGTTTTACTACATGGGGGAGTTTTCTGTCACGTGACTTTTTACCACGATGTGAGAGTTTATTATCACGTGACTGGAAGCTGCAGCTGCTTCGGCGGCTTTTGCCCCCCCACCGAGTGACGCTCTCAGTTCCAGTGAAGGTATGCGAACCCCACAAATGCCCTTTTTTTTTTTCAATGATTGGTATGGGATTGTCGCGCTTCGTGGTTGACCGCCCAGTGCACGGCCGCTCGATCTCCCCACCTTTGGTGCCCAGTGCATGCACTTTCAGTGGAACTGGGTGCTGCTGAAGCAAAACGAGCGAGGAAAGCGTTCTGTGAACGAAAGGGCGTGCTCGAAGAAAAAAAAACTGCTGGAAAGCCATCTTGCAGATTTTCGCAAATCGTTGGCGTATGTTGTTTAGTGGCCCTGGAGACTGGCGAGTGTCAGAAGCTCGCGCTGTATGTGTCTCGTTGCGCTCATGGCAAGCTCAACTGGATCTCACGTGTTTCTTCTATCATCGAGCGGCTGTGCGCGTACGAGCGCGAGCCTCCGAACCTGGACGTCGCGGATACCTCGCTTCCGTGCTGAATCGCGAAGAGCTACGAAGAACACTGCCAGCGGTAACAACGTCAAGCTGGTGTGATCGTCCGTAGTTGCTTCCTGGAGAGTGACCGGTTACAACTTCGAAGCGATAGGAAAAAGGCTTCGATACGTCGTTGGCACCGAGCCGGCCAGTGTGAGTGCGTCCCCGGAGCAGGTGAAACAAGCGTCGCATAGATTTTGTTTCACAGAAAGCAATGTCTGCTGTAGTAAAGTACAGCCGCAATTGTCCGCAGCATGCGCCAACCATTGTCAAACATCTCGATCGAAGGTGGGCACCGATACAAGGCATACGGAACCAGCTATGGCCACCGTTGAGCACGGAGAAAACCCGGACGGTGAGCCGTCTCGTTCGTTGTGAGTACATCACTCCGTAAGACGCCGCGAATAGCGGAGACGTATTTTTCATTGCTGTCTAAAATAACGACGACAAAATTGCACAGGAGGTGCATTCTGTGATCGCCAGCTGTCTTTCATCGCATAGCCGTGCTCCTCGAAAAGGCCTAGCGACGCCGTTGGTCTGAAGCCGGTACAGGCGCGGCACCGCTCTTCTTCGCCGGGCATCCTCAATATGTACTGCTACTGTGTTTGTGTACTGCCACTCAATGAAAATTATTGAGCTGCCATGGTTTGTGTGTGCTTAGGTATAGTTTGTGGAGTTGTGCGTGAGCACTGCTAACGCGTGTGGGCCATCAGGCTGCAGTGCCAGCTAATAATTGGATAATCAAAAAAAAAAAATAAGATCGGGAGGGTTTATGCTAAGAGGTCGGTGTGACTCATGGTGACTTGCAACCCACCTTAAGTTTACGCGTGCGCTATGAAACTTTATTGTTCAACGATGCCAAAAAGTAGCTCTCCCACCGGCACTACATGGCGGGTCAAATGTGGTGCCTATATATACCGGGTGGTCGAAGTACGGTTCAGTAACGCGAGCGGTCCGTTCAGGTGATATTTTATTCTGCATTGGTTGTGTGTGTGTGTGTATGTGTGTGCGTGTGCGTTTGTGTATATGTTAATCTCTGTATATGTCATCAATTCCGCGTCATTTGATGTTTAATAAATGCGTTGGCTCATGGTCCGATCACAGCCGTCAGTTTTTATTTTTTTTTTGTACCACTAGAAATAACTCTCAGAAATCACCCTAAAAAACCTTGTAACGGCAGTAAAAAATTACTCCAACTGTACTCGCTGAAAACATCGGCGGGGTAAATATTTACTACCGTTTCTACGCTCAAAAACTCGGCTAGCGTGAGAGTAAATTTTTACCTCGACTGGTACGTAGTAAAAAAAGACCAGAAAAGGTAGTGCGCTAGAGGACAAGCAGTTTACTCCAGTTTTTGGTTTTTTACTGGTTATTTTCGTTTAGTGTGTATCGGTAAATTGTACGTAATTTTTA
>JALIZH010011289.1:0-22657 GCA_030522465.1 Rhipicephalus appendiculatus
GGCAATTGATGTATTCATGCACAAACACCACATATGCATACAAGCACGACACAGGATACGAACTCGCGACCACTCGCACTGAAAGCAAACATCATGGATGGATGGATGGATGCTATGAGCGTCCCCTTTATAACGGGGCGGTAACATGTCTGCCACCAGGCTCGAAAAAAAATTTTCCTTTTGTGTTGGTCTAATGCCTTATCTACAATGATTAAATCTATGTTATTATAGCAAAGAAAAATATAAATTCACGGTCCATCTCTATGCCTCTTAAAGGCAGAATGACCTTATTTTTTCCCATTCTTCATTTTTGTCCTTTATCTCTACTTTTCTGCCACCAATACTCTAACCGTCTCTTACTTATTTCTATCGCGGACGTGTTCAGCTTTCCATTGTTGTCCCTAAAACCCAAGGCTTCATGTAGACTCGTGCCCACACGTATATCTGGGTGGATAACGCCACATTCAATCAGTACATGTTCCATCGTTTCCTTAGTTCCCCCGCAGCATGTACATTGTTCTTCTTCGTTACAGAATCTCGCTTTATAGCTACACGTTCTAAGGCAACCCGACCTTGCTTCAAACAGTAAAGCGCTTCCCCTTGAATTATCATAAAACCTCTCCCTCCTTATTTCGTTTTTTCCCTTTCGGTAGTCACTGAGAGCCGGCTTCTTTTCCATCGCTGTCATCCAATAAGTCCTCTCCGCCTCTCTGACTTTTCGCTTAATGCTCCTTGTTGCCATGTCGCCCACACTGCTAGGCGTATATTTACTGGTGAGCCTCCTAGTTCTTTTTCTCCACTGCCTGTGGACGCTTTTCTATACAAATACCTGAAAACCTTCCCTGCCCATCTACTCTCCTTCATTTTCCTCAGCCTCTCTTCAAATCTAATTTTGCTCTGAGCTTCCCTCACTTCAAAACCTGTCCATCCCATATCACCCTTTACAGCCTCATTTGTCGTCTTTCCGTGAGCGCCCAACGCTAGGCGTCCCACAGTCCTTTGATTTACATCCATTCCTGATTGCACCTCTGACTTCATGCACACCACTGAGTTCCCAAATGTAAGCCCCGGAACCATCACACCCTTCCACAGCCCTCGAAGCGCCTCGTACCTATTGTATCCCCATAACGCTCTGTGCTTCATGATTGCAGCATTCCTCTTTCCCTTTGTTACCGATGCTTTCTCTTGTACCTCCATATATCTATCCCCCCTCATTTACCCACACTCCGAGGTACTTGTACTCGCTTACCCTCGGTATTTCTTGGCCCTGTATTAAGACCGCATGGTCTTCGTGATCATTGAATATCATCAATCCACATTTTGTTGCACTAAAACCTAGTCCTAGAGCCTCGCCTTCCCTTCCGCATATATCTGCCAGCCGCTGTATATCATCTTGACTGTCCGCAAATAAGACAATATCGTCAGCGTAAAATAGACCTGGAAGCTTCTGCTCAACCATCGCGCCGGCCTGTTTGTGTGACAAATTAAATCCAATGTTGCTACCTTCTAGCGCTTTTTCCATCCTCACCATGTACAGCATGAATAACAGCGGGGACAAAGGACATCCCTGTCTCAGCCCCTTGCTAATGTCAACGCTGTCCTTGCTGCTTATTCCTTCCCATTCTACACAAACTGTATTTTCTCGGTATATTTCCCTCAAAAGCTGTATACAGTCGTCACCTATGCCCACTTCCTTCAATATATCCCACAAAATTTCCTGATTAACGTTGTCATATGCCCCGGTGATGTCTAGATAAGCTACGTATAAGGGCCTGTTTTCTATTTTTGATATTTCTATACACTGTGTAAGAACAAACAGGTTATCGTCTAACCGCCTGTCGATTCGGAATCCATTCTGGAGTTCTCCCAAAATATCATTTTGCTCTACCCACGTTTCTATTTTTAATTTTACTGCCTGCATCGCCAACCGGTATAGTACCGATGTAATGGTTAGTGGTCTATACGAGCGAATGTTATCCTTTTCTCCCCTGCCTTTATAGATTAAGTTCATTCTACTTTTTCGCCAACTGTCTGGTATTTCCCTCTCCTGTAAGCACTTTTCTACGGCTTTCAGCAGTGCTTCTTTAGTGCTATGTCCTAGTTCGTTAATGAGGCTGACGGGAACCCCATCTAAGCCCGGAGTAGTGCGCTTAGGAATTTTTCCTTCGGCCTTCTTCCAATTGAAATTCTCAAGTACTACATCTTCCTAGGTTGTGCTCTTCTGCATACTTTTACTTACCGGGGGAATCCCCTGGGCGACCTTTTTAAACGAATCGGCTGTTACCTTTCGGATGTAACCTAGCGCTTCATACCCTTCCAATTGATTTCCTCCTTCATCTACCACATGTTGTTGCATTGTGACAGACTTCCTACCTAGCGCTTTTAGGTGGCTCCAAAATATCCTAGGTGCGGCCTTCTTTTCGCGAATCTCTGTCATCCAGCGTTCACTTTCGCCTTTAATTTTTGCCTCGACTAATTTCTGCACAATGGATTTTTGCTCTAAATATATTTCCCATACTTGGTTGACTTCATCCTGTGGCCGCTTCTCCTTTTTTGCCTGTCTGTGCTGCCGTGATGCCTCACGTCGCTTCTCGATCGCATCCCGGATTTCTTTGTTCCACCAACTTTTTGGCTTGCTCTTTTCTTTCCAAGAAATAGTTTTCTTCTCTTTTTCTATTTCTTTCGTGATTACATGTAGCTGCTCACTATACTTCCAGTCTTTGTCTGGCAGTTTGTCTACTTCTTCCTCGACTTTTGCGGCTATATTTGTTATTTGTTTCTCATTTAAATACGAGCTGCCAATGCTTGATTCTAGGTTCTTATTTTCAGTTTTATATCCCATTTGTAATGTTATGCGTTTATGATCACTACCCAAGCTGTTAATGCCTTCCTCGTCTATTCTCATCTCTCTAAGCTTGTCATAGATTCCTTCTGTCATGAGACAATAATCAATGCTCGATTGCCTGTTTCCGACTTCCCACGTGATCTGTCCCTCACACTTAGGCCCCGCGTTAACTATTTCAAGACTATGTTGCTCGCAGAGATCTAGCAATAACTTGCCATTGGAGTCTGAATATCCGTCAAGGTCATGTATGTGAGCATTCATGTCCCCTAGAAGGATTATTTCGGCATCATGACCAAATTCTTTAATATCGATGCTTATGCATTTCACTATCTCCAGATTCTTTTCTCTGCAGTTATTCCCCGTCCACAAGTAAGCTACACCTAGCCACGTTTTCTTTCCACCTACTGTGCCCGAAACCCATAGGTGCTCTGAACACGTTTGCTTCACTCTGTCCCATTTTGCTCTGCTATGAATTAGCATTCCAACACCCCCACCTCTCCTTTCTGATATGATCCTGTTGCATCCTTCCCAAATATAATTGTCAATATGTGGTGGCTCTTCCAAGTCTCTAAGGTGTGTTTCTGTAACCGCGTAAACACCTATCTGTTCCTTGTTTAACTGTCCCTCAATCTCTAACCATTTTGCCTTTTTTCTGCCACCCTGCATGTTAATGTAACCAATCGCGACACGCGCCTTCTCCCTTCTTTTTACCTTTTCTCTGGTTTTTCGCTATACTACCTGTCACAGAGTCCCCCCTGGTTGTTGTCCTCATTACACGCTACCCTGGACACTGAAGGGCCCGCGTGCCCCCCAAAAAAGCTACTGCGCGTCCTGCAAGTCGCCAACCCACCTCATGACCAAGCCTCCTATTGAAGTGTATTCCGTCTCTTCGAAAACCACCCCACCTGTGCACCTCTCTGTTTATTTCCACTACCTCGATGCCTTTCTCTCGACTCAGCTGCCATATCTCTTTGTTTGCGTCGACAACCGCTCTTTGCAGGTTGCCGTCACGCACCGGTACCTCCGGTATTGTGCATACCACTATCTGCACCTGAGGGGAAATGGCGCGCATGTCATCGACCCCTTTCGCCAATGTGGTCGCTAGTTCAGCTGAGTCTTCATTCAAGACGTCGTTTAGACCTCCCGCAATTACCACGAGGTTACGTCCATTAGCTTCAGCTGCGAGTTTTGCGCTAGCTTGTCTCATCACTGATCCCAGCCTATGTCCCGGGAACGTCCTTATTAAAACTCGTTTGTCGCCTCTCACCCTTTCCTTGACTGCTTCTGCGCATCTAGCTAAATTCGAGTCCCCGGCCATTATCACGTGCTCCGACTTTTCTGCTGGACTGTCCCGCACCTGGCCACTGCCTCGGTCACCAGCTCGCGCAACCGCCGCTGTTTTGCTCCCTCCCATCCCCAAAACCACCTCGCGGAAACTGGGTCCTGTGACCCCTGCACCTGTCTTCCCCAAACCTGTTTCCCCCTTCGCGTCTCCCACTATGGGGGGTTGATGCCCGCCTGTTCCCGCCATCGCTTGCTTCCTTGTCCACCATGACTGCCTTCGCTAACCCTTCCTCAGCTGACTTAAGCCTTTCTCCCATAGCCATCGTTTTTTCTCGCTCTGTCGTCAACACATTCTCCAGCTCGGCGATTCTTACCATGAGCTTATTCTGGGCAGCCATCATTATTTCCATTTTCGCCTCTAACTCACATTGCTTACACTTGGCGTCAGCTGGTTCTGTCTTGTCATCCGCACAAACCTCTATTTTCCATCCCATTCCGCACCCTGAACACTTTACGGTCTTTTTGACCATGGCTATAGATCGTTCACACTTCGGATTACATACACTCAAAGCCAAAAGGTACCACAAAACTCCGCCAGTATGCTTCAAAGCACTTGTGTACCCTTCAGCCACGTGGTGGCCGAAAAAAAAAACGAAAAACTGGCGACTGTCACACAAGAAACAGTACAAAGTTGTAACCCCAATTAAGCTTCAATCTAGTGGCTTATGTACTCATATAACTAATAAAAGCAAGCTTGAATCATGCAGAAAAAACTTATCTGTAGCTGTCATTCCGGAGCCCACGAAAAACACATATCCCACATATCCATTACACCACAGCGCCACCACTAGCTTGCGTAGTTTTTCACGGGGTTATATATGTACAAAGCGGCTACTAACCCGTCGGCGACACCTCAAACTTTTGTTCTCGTAGCATAGGCATGTGTTAGCGCTTTCGCAAGGCCAGTACATAAACTCAGGGGGCGTCACGAAGGCCAAGGTAAACACCTTCAGCTTCGAACTATTCGGTTCGTCGTGTCGTGCCGCTAGAAAATTTGTAAACGTGTGCCCTCTTGAGTACTTCGTCACTGTTTTACTCGCCCGAAATTCGTGGATACCGGCGTGACAAAAGGTATCCTCAGATGGCCGAACATATGTGCATTCCATGGGCGTATGATGTGGAGCTATTTTCGTTGTTTCTGCCGCGAGCTGCCCGCGTCCCATGCCAGCGGCATGTTGTGAGCTGTACGAGACCACCTGCGTTTTCATTGTAGGGGTCTGTGCCTCCCGCCGTACGGAAGCCCTCAGAGACGAGGACGAAACATCGTTATCATTTCAAAACTCTGCCGCGACTGACTGTCAGCGGCCCTAAGCGCGAGCCGCGAGCGTGCCTGTGTCCATCGTTCGCGTCATCCACCGGCGCGCTCACCGCTACGACTCCCATAGCATATAAAAGTTACTCACGCAGATGCCCACAAGCGTGCGCAGTGTGCCTCTTCAGGTGGAAGGGAAGGGGGAGGGGACGAAGGCTCGTCGCTGCGCCCACCCTCCCTATTAAGTCAATGCACGGGGCAGACTCCCCCCCCCCCCCCCTCCCTGTGTGCACGCCTATGCAGATGCCCCAGTTACAAGGATATTGTGACGCGCCTACAATAAGTGCATTTATTGCGCGCGTACTGTCGCGAGCCAAACGCAGGTGCAGCAGCGCCTTCAGAGTAGCTGAACGATAATCTACATACACAATTAGCACTTTCCAAACTCGCACTTTCGCGGGGCACACAGTGATTTTCTAACTCAAATTCAGTATTTAGTCGCTTTCACACTCGGAGACTACCTACAATCTTACTAATTGACTTTCATTGTTAAACATCACACAAATGCATTAAAGCGAATGTGTAAGGCATGCCCCAATGTGAAGTACAACCACCACAAATTAGCGGTGACAGGTCTCGCGTTAAATAAAAAAGTTAATGCACATGCACTTCGCCCTTGTGAAAGTCCATGTGTACGCATAGGCGTGCGCAGCGTTCCCCTTCAGGGGGGGGGGCAGGAGGGGGCGAAGGTTCATCGCAGCGCCCCCCCCCCTCCCTATTAAGTCAATGTATGGGGCAGAATTTGCGCCCCCCTCTCTTAGGTGACTAGGGGGGGGGCGGCCGCCCCCTCTGCCCCCCTCGTGCGCACGCCTAAGTGTGTACGTACATAGGCGTGCGCACGAGGGAGGCAGAGGGGGCGTCCGCCCCCTGCCCTAGTCACCTATGAGAGGGGGGGCGCAAATTCTGCCCCAGACATTGACTTAATAGGGAGGGGGGCGCTGCGATGAACCTTCGCCCCCCCTGAAGGGGAACCCTGCGCACGCCTATGCATGTGTTCGGGGCACTCCTCTTGCACACATGATGTAGCTAGAATAAAAAAAATGTAGTATTGCTGTTTTCTTCAACGAAACAGCTGTTATAAGAATGATAAGAAAAACAGTGTTCGCAATATTTTATTGGAATCAAAACAGTAGCAGTTCTCATGTCAGTGTAAGCATATTGTGAGCACTATTCATACCCGTATATTTCCATCTTCTTGCACAGAACCTACACCCAATACAAAACACTAAGAACGTATACAGTACAGCCCAAGCTCTATATATATTTCAAAACAGTAAAGCACCATGAAAGTAGTGTGGCAAAACTCAACCTAATGCACAATGACATGTGCGCTTCACAGTCCTAGTATGTAAGCACAATCGAGAGAAATGGGATCTACAAGGAACTTGGTGTCAGCCTACACGTGAAGGCAACTAAGTTAGTACAATAAGGCTAGCATTACTTTTAAGAAATATGCAACCATGCAGGGAGGCACGTTGTAGATTTTAATTGAATTAGTTTGCCCTATGGCATCAAAACATGTCACACATCATCATACAGTTCTGTTTACTGCGAAAAAGTCCAAAATAGACCTGTGGTGTTGATTGTAGATCCACTTACCACAATTTGTAAAAGCGTTCAGCCGTGCCAGCAAAATGACAACATTGCATTCATATATGGCTGCACATAGTTACAAATATCTGAAAACGAACGCAATTTTCTAGAACTATACTTGGGAATTTGTCGCCATTATCACACAACTGCAATACACCAATACTTATATTATACATAATTACTACAGCTATGTTTACAATATTCCCATGCCAGCCACTGTCATCTGCAACCTAAAAAGTTCTTCATCTTTCATTCCTCACTTCATGGCTCGCGCATAATTACCACACTGAAAGTTAATACCACTACCATGGCTGCAAAGTCAACTTGAAATTAGGCAATCACATGCCTAAAATTAAAAATTTCCTACAAGTAGTGGCTGGTGGCTTGGCATATTGGATCCTAGGGCTTGCTATGCCATGTGGTTGAATAGAATTTGACCACAAATCTATAGAGCCTGTAAAGCAGTCAGGAATTGAGTTCATAGTTAAAGTGTGAAAACAAAACTGCAACACAAACAGAAATAGAAATGAAGGGAACAAGACGAAGCAGTACTAGAAACTGAAATTTAACACGTGTATGGCGTTTTTAGTCATGTTCATACTCATTCTGTGAGTGCATGGTTCTTTATTTTTGTAATTTTTTTCGCACTAAGTGTGTATATCTTTCTGTGGTTTGCATTACACTTCAGGTCCTAGTTAGTGTAGAGTGAGGCACAGGGGAGTGTTCCCACAATACAGTGTCTTGTACACAAACAAGTGGGCGAGCAACTCTTGCAGCTTTGCCAGAAATGTCTTCCTGAAAATAATAGAAAAAAAGTCCATTAAGCTTTCCATATCCAGAAATATGAATGTCTTGGCAAAGACTCACACTTGACTACACTATTGAAGACCTTTAAACAGAACACGAAACAAATGCATTAGTGAGATGCTGCTAAGTAGTTTCTTCTGAACTTTTCACTTAAAGTACAGAGGGCAAAAAGTACACAACTGTAATGAAATGCGAAACAGCACCAGAAGTGTACTTTTGTACTGTGTACCATCAATCGGATAGTTTTAGCTGTCAGTGAAGTTAGCATTGTAGTGTAAAGGGGTGCAAATTTTAGTATGATTAACCTTGGAGTTAAACGCATTTCAATGGAGGCGTAACTGCTTGAGGCCCACGTACTTAGCTTTAGTAGCATGGTAAAGAGCCCCAGGCAGTCTAACTTTCCGAAGCCCTCCAGTACGGCGTCTCACATAATTGTATGGTGGGTTTGGGACATTACGAACCAACAGTTATTACCACTTAGAACACATGGCACACTAGCTTCTTCATCAACCACAGCTGTTCTGTTTAGGACTGAAGATTGGGCGACTTCGTATTGATTCATGGCAAAATTAAACAGTGCACTTGTAATGACGACAATAGAAGACGTGGACAAAGTACCAGCCTGTATACCTTGTCAGAAATTGTGTCAACAGTCAGAATACTGTGGCGCGATCATAAACACTATGGCAACAAAAAGTAAAACAAAATAACCCGAGGGAAGTAACAAGGTGAACGAGGTTCAACAGATCCAGCTGAGCTATATCAATGTGATTAAATTAGCCTTGCACAAGTGACACATCTCCTAAATTTCATAAATATGTACATGTAACCTTGGCAAGTTCTCGTGCTGATATGTGACTAATGTAGTGACAATACCATAAAATGCATGTGCTTCACCAAACACGCTGTAACTAAGCACATGTCTTACACATCATATGGCCATCATAATGTGTCATTAACATGACTTATTCTTTCTAGCTAAATGTATACAAGCTCATGATATCAATGCGCCTTGATATGCAATTTAACTTTTTGTGTGGCAGATGGACAAAGCGCCCAATGCAAAATTGTCGTCAAAAAGTATGCTTACTTGCTCATAGTCTGCGCATGAGAACAGAATAAATAGAAAACAAATCTGGCTTTAATGCACACTTTACCACATGACAGCGTGAAAACAGCTGTCTTTTTTTGTTGTTGGTTAAGTGTATACTCCCTGGAAGCACTGCTTCATTCATGCTTTATCGCAAGCAAGGAAATTATGTCGTAAAAACATTCAGTTTTAAGGCGCACTCGCTTGAATTGGCTGGCCATGCCAAGCGGTCAGCAAATTCGAAACACGTATCACGCATCGTTGTTATGTGAGCTTAATCGCCTTTCGTTTTTCGCTTTTCATTGCACTTTTAACGCGACGCAGTGTGCAGAACAGCACCTACTGCTGCCCAAGCGACAAGGACGCGCAAACAGAGGAAACATAAGTATTACGTACCATTTGTGTTCCTGAATGTGCCGCGAACGCGGCGCGCCCATCAGCTGCTGCTCGCTTGAGTCACCGGGCCATTGCCGCACCATTGCACACGGAGTGCATGTTGCACTGTCGTCAAACCACGCATTTCACGTCCAGCGACGAGAACACAGTAAGGCAGCCGGCATGAAATGTGCACACATGATCGATGCATAGCAGGGTAGTTGAAAGGCGTCCTTCGCAAAACCGACGTTATTCCATGACGGCTTCGCTTCGCTATCACTCACGCGCGCCGCTGGGGCCAGCCTGCGGTAGCATGCGCTGTCATTTCGGAACTTCTCGTGTTTCTCGGAATTCTCTTCTCGCGTTTCTTTCTTTTTGCTTTCTTTTTTCCCCTCCGCGCGCGCATGCGTGCGATGGTTGTTCCGCTCTTATCCCCGCCGTTCGAAGGTCGAAGTCGCTTCGTCCTTTTCAGAGCAGCTGCTTGATTAGAGCCGCGTTTTTTCTTTCGTTTCTCCTGTTTTTTCTTTTTTTGCGCCGGGTTTTTTCAACACCGGATCATATTCCGTGCGTTCAGGCACGCCGCCTCTGCCCAATTCGTCATCCAAAAGGGTATACTGAGTGTGCATGCTGTGCCGATAGGCCACATCGAGGGTGTACACGCTCCTACTTTTAGTTTAACTTCGATTTGATGGCAAAACAACACAAGCGAAGTCATTCTGTGGTCGAAATGCTTCGTGAACCGGAGCCCACTGGTAGTGTGCATTCCGTACAACAATGTGCATCAGTCGACGAGACGAAGAAGTCGTTGATTAGTACGTTCATGAATTTATTTAGCACTTTGAGAAACACTTCTTTCGCCCGCGCAGTTGCATACATGCACGCCAGCACTGAAGGCACTACAGCTTCGGATAAAATAAAGGGAAGATATGCCCGAGAAAGTGAAATAGGAGTTTTCTGTCCTTGAACTCCATTTGACAAAATGGCGTCAGATCGTGAATTTACCGCCTTTCTTCGACCTTTTATCCCCATAATTTCTCAAGGAAATAAAATGGAGGACGCAGAACTTTATTACACCGATCTTAATACTTCCTAAGGGAGTACGGTCCCAAATGAAGGTAGTATTAAGCCCTTAAAACGCCCAATTCGGCTAGTTTGCGTTTACAGTGTAGTACGTCAATATGTACCCATATATTACAGCAATAAGAGTGTAACTATTCTCAAACTTAGAGAAAAATTTAAAAAGCAAAACAAACGCAGTAAGAAAATATGGGCATTGACGACGTTGCTATTATACTCTGTTTCACCACTACCATTGAGCACTGCCAAAGCTACGGGGTGTAAACAAGCCACACGCTTAAGCAGGAAAACATAGATCCAGATATAATTGCCTTGCAATTGGTAACGCTGAGACATTTGCTTTTGTTTAGCATCTGCTTCTGCACATCTGCAAGTAATTTGTTTATTCTTCATCGCATTTAAGTCGTATTTATTTAATTGTTGTATCAGTAACCGTCGGTAACTGTGGTTAAAAATCAACATGGCAGCGCCCATGCAGACGCGACCACCCGCTTCGATCCGAACTTGCCCTGGAAGTTCGCCCAAAACGCTCACAGCAACAAATGAATGGTGTAATCAGCTATCGCTTTGCGCCATCTCACGATCAGGACAAATCATCAGGTACGCTCTGTCGTTATTGGCGAGGTAAGCTATTGCTTTAACCACGCCTGCTAAGCCTAACGCGCCGAGAATTTGATAGCGGTTAATTGAAATAGCGCAATGTAGTCACGAATACATTGCTGCCGAAGCTCCAAGACATAAATCTAAAGCAAATACAAGCGTCTGTTTGGAACTTACGGGCAACAGAGCGCACGACGACGTGATAAACACGAGGCGGAGACCAGCAGCCTCGATGAGTGCAGCCATGTTCTATTTTTTTCGGCGCTGCCGTCTGCTCGCTGAACGTGTGCGCGCAGACGCCAGGGGGATGCTAGCAGACGACGCGGCGCGGATGAATACATGTGGAGGGGCTAATCGCCCTTCCTATTGGCTAAGAAGTCCTGTAGCCTCCACATTCCCGAAGGGAACTTCTGAGACGGAGTATAGGTAGCACCAGCTCGCCCTTTGAGCGCTAAGTTTTTTGTTTCATATCTGCATAGACATGTGTTCACTAACGGCTTGAGCAATGTTGGCTAGACATAAGGTATCAACACAGTGTTTTCTGCTCTGGACATGCTATCTAGAATATGCCCTCTTGTTCAGAAAAAAAATTGAGAGTAGTGAAAAAAAATTAAATGTGTGCATTTATGTACCTTCGGTAAGCGCGGAGTTGTGCACTATAGACTCCCCTTGCTTGCGGTGAATCGTACGTGGGACAAAGCGGCAGTTGTGTTAACGTTCGCTTTAAGGAGCATAATCAGTCCATGAAAAAGCCTAACGCATCGCATCTTGCCTCGCATTCCAGCGCGTGTGGCTGTTCTCCTGTTCTTGCAGATGCGCAAGTACTTTCTAGGCACAGTTGTAAATGAACCCGCGAAGTGAGAGAAACTTTTCGCATCAAAATAATGGGAAACGCATGCGTTAGCCATGCCTTCATTTCCTTAACAGACAAGGAGTTTGCATATCTGCTTGGCACATGTAATGTTAAGTGACATGTCTGTTTTTCTTACGGATGTGCATGTGTTGATGTTCAATGACATGGTTTAATTTCCTATACTTATGCGCATTCCTGCCATGCTCCACTTTGTTTTCCTGTATGTTATTTCTAAATAAATCTCTGAGTTGCGAGACAGCGCTCGTCCTGTGCAATCTCTTTTGTCTCAGTCTTTAGCGCCGCATCAATTATTTTCATTAATAATTAGTATTTCTGATTATTATTAAAAGTTATTATTATTTATCTCTACTTAATTACGTACTGAAGGAGTGCATCATAAAAAAGTGAAATACCAGACGCCGATAACTGTGGCTTACTTTTTGTTCGCCAATACTGTCCAAACAGTGAAAGTAAAACATTGAATGCATCATTTGTTTTTTAACACGTGCTTAAGCTTTTTGATTCACTTTTTTAAGATAAACTTTTGAAAAATACTTTGCTAAACATCAGTATGATTTTTTGGTGCTCCTAATTGTGTTACTACATTCCAAATTTCAATGTGCCCTACGGCCTGCAGGTATAACAAGTTGTTTATTGCTATTATGTGCCTTATCGAAAAAGGATGCTGGGGGGCGTAGAAGCAGCGCTGTCTACTCATGTTCCCCTGGTTCAGTAATGTGTCGCACACTTCTCAAATATTAAAAATATAGACTACGTAAAAAAAAGCAAGCTGACATTAGTTACAGAGTTAATATTTTCAACACATAGCAGCTAACCGAGTCGCATACGAATCGAATAGCGATGACATCGAATGGAATGCGAATACGAACCGAATATTATTCGAATAGTTTTAAATAATACGGCAACCACTTTCAAGGAAGTCCTAGAATGGTAATGTAAGCGTTTTCGGAAACGCCCGAGAATTCGACCTTATTTTATTTGAAACAAATATTCACAATCTTTTACAAAGGAACGTGACGATTACTTTTAACCAATTAAAAAAATACCACACTTATGTAAACTGAGGCAAGCAGCAAGTAGAGCTACGAAATGTTTTGAAACTGCAGGTTGAAATGCAGCAGTGACTCCAGTATTCAAGGTGGCGCTTTTCAACAGCTTTCAAATGAAACTCATATATAAATATTAAAAAAAATATTCATGAGTAAACATCATCATGAATGTTACGATGACGATAGTGGATTGATGATGATGTCGCTTCGGCGACACTGGAGTTTTAAGCGAAAACACCTTCATCCTTTGATCAATATAACGTCGATAATCGGGTGAAACCTTGGGCTCTATGCATCTTGGTAATTCGACGAATAAGAAACATTACCTCTCCCTGTTTCAAAGTTTCCTTGCTTTGAAGTTTTTTTTTCACGCGTTCTTATTATTTTTAAAAAATATTCGAAAACTAATCTCTATTTCTAATATGCAGTGTTCGATTCCATTAAAGAATCAAACAGTGCTATTCGAGCTGTTCAAGTGGTGATTCGAAATTTTCAAATATTCGCGCACCCCTAGAATTCAGCGTTCATGGCGTCCTTATGGTAATGCGCGTCATGACGCGATTGATAAGAGCTCCAATAATCAGATTAAGATTTAGGTACTGCTAACTATTCGCGGTAGTTGACACGTGCACTGACACACGTGCTCCAATCTATTGCCACATAATTGAATGCTGCATTCCCAAGATATTATCTGGTCATATCGTATGAAGTGCGTATAACTACGATTGTCAAATGTCACTTTGACTGAGATGTACAGTATATACGAATTTTCGCGGTGTAATACCAATAACCTATGTCTTCGTCAGGAGAGGGCAAAATCCCTCAACGCTCTGTTTCTCGTGTCAATTTTCCTCAAGCTTTTTATTGCGCAAGTTGATTCCATTCTAAGTCTGTGAATTCTTTTTGTAAAGAGAATGCGAAACACAGACAGGTAATGTTTCGATTTCAAATACAGCAGCACTTCCCTTACCGGGCAAATGAGAGGAAGCGAAGGTTGGCGTGTGTGTGCCTGACCTACTACAGGTTTTCCCGCTCAAATTAATCCGAGCGCCAGGTATTTTAATCCCGGCGCCAGTGAATTTAATCCAGGTGCCACACATTTAATCCAAGCGCCAATGAAATTAATCTAAGCGCCACGTAATTTAATCCTCCCGCTAGTCAATTTAATCCAAGGCAAAGCCGCAATTGAGAAGGGGTCCTAGGACTCTCAAAATGGTATGATTTCACGTCAACCAGGCATGACAGAAGAGCTTTTATTATTTAATAACTTTGTCATGTGACCCCAAAAGAGGGCCTTCACTGTGAAGTGAACCGCCAAGCAAACTCTGTCATGTGACTATGTGCAACTTTCTCCACCTCGGTGAGTAATTCCCAACTATGCTGACATGGGTATCAAATGAAAGGAGATCGCGAGTACTTTGCGATGGCACGTGTGTCGCGAACATTTAAGTCGCGTGAGACAGTCGCGTGACTTCGCTTTACTTACGCTAGTACACGGGTGATGCCCAACCATACCGACATGGATATCAAACGAACAGGCTTTGAAGCGGCTCTTCGATAGTACGTGCGTCGCGCACGTGAGACGTCGACTCAAAGTGAGTCACGTGACTATGTGCGATTTTCTCGAGATCAATAAGTAATTCGCAACTATGCTGACATGGGTATCAAACGAAAGGAAATCGCGAGTGCTTTGCGATGGCACGTGTGTCGCGACTTTAAGTCGCATGAGACAGTCACGTGACGTCACTTAACGGACGCAAATTCACAGGTGATAACCAACCATATCGACATGGATATCAAACGAACGGGCTTCGAAGCGGCTCTTCGACAGTACGTGATTCGCGCACGTGAGACGTCGACTCAAAGTGAGTCACGTGACTATGTGCGACTTTCTCTACATCAATAAGTAAATCCCAACTATGCTGACATGGGTATCAAACGAAAGCAGATCGGGAGTGCTTTTGCGATGACACGTGTGTCGCGAACTTTAAGTCGCATGAGACAGTCACGTGACTTCACCTTAACGGATGCAAATTCACGGGTGATCCCCAACCATATCGACATGGATATCAAACGAACGGGCTTCGAAGCGGCTCTTCGATAGTACGTGCGTCGCGCACGTGAGACGTCGACTCAAAGTGAGTCACGTGACAATGTGCGACTTTCCCTACATCAATAAGTAAATCCCAACTATGCTGACATGGGTATCAAACGAAAGCAGATCGCGAGTGCTTTGCGATGACACGTGTGTCGCGATCTTTAAGTCGCATCAGAGTCACGTGACTTCACTTAACGGATGCAAATTCACGGGTGATCCCCAACCATTTCGACATGGATATCAAACGAACGGGCTTCGAAGCGGCTCTTCGATAGTACGTGCGTCGCGCACGTGAGACGTCGACTCAAAGTGAGTCACGTGACTATGTGCGATTTTCTCGACATCAATAAGTAATTCGCAACTATGCTGACATGGGTATCAAACGAAAGGAAATCGCGAGTGCTTTGTGATGAGACGTGTGTCGCGAACTTTAAGTCGCATGAGACAGTCACGTGACTTCACTTAACGGATGCAAATTCACGGGTGATCCCCAACCATTTCGACATGGATATCAAACGAACGGGCTTCGAAGCGGCTCTTCGATAGTACGTGACTCGCGCACGTGAGACGTCGACTCAAAGTGAGTCACGTGACTATGTGCGATTTTCTCGACATCAATAAGTAATTCGCAACTATGCTGACATGGGTATCAAACGAAAGGAAATCGCGAGTGCTTTGTGATGGGACGTGTGTCGCGAACTTTAAGTCGCATGAGACAGTCACGTGATTTCGTGCAACTGGCTCCAGTTCATGGGTGATGCTCAACCATATCGACATGGATATCAAACGAACGGGTTTCGAAGCGCCTCTTTGATAGTAGGTGCGTCGCGCACGTGAGGCGTCGACGCAAAGTGAGTCACGTGACCATGTGCGACTTTCTGTGCATCAATAAGTAAATCCCAACTATGCTGACATGGGTATCAAACGAAAGCAGATGGCGAGTGCTTTGCGATGGCACGTGTGTCGCGAACTTTAAGTCGCATGAGACAGCCACGTGACCTCGCTTTACTTACGCTAGTCCACGGGTGATCGCCAATCATATTGACATGGATATCAAACGAACGGGCTTTGAAGCGGCTCTTCGATAGTACGTGCGTCGCGCACGTGAGACGTCGACTCAAAGTGAGTCACGTGACTATGTGCGATTTTCTCGACATCAATAAATATCCTGACATGGGTATCAAACGAAAGGAGATCGCGAGTGCTTTTCGATGGCACGTGTGTCACGAACTTTAAGTCGCATGAGACAGTCACGTGACTTCGTGCAACTGGCTCCAGTTCATGGGTGATGCTCAACCATATCGACATGGATATCAAACGAATGGGTTTCGAAGCGGCTTTTCGGTTGTACATATTGACAGTCACGTGACTTCGTGCAACTGGCTCCATTTCATGGGTGATGCCCAACCATATCGATATGGATTTCAAACGAACGGGTTTCGAAGCGGCTCTTCGGTCTTACGTCTGTCGCGCACGTCACACCTTCAGAAGCTGGTTGTTTGACTCAGTTAATGCAATAGTTAGTTGTTTGACAGGACAAATGATAGCAACTGACAATTAATCAAAGAAGGAATAGGAGATATTGCTTCTTAAGTTGTACTTTTATGGCTTTGTCCCAAATTGAAAGGTATTAAGGTGGGCGCACGTTCATATACGGCGTTGGCTGCATGCGTATACCCGCCAAATTAGAAATGCGGATGCGATGCGTTACCAATTGAACTACACTCTAAGTCGAAATTGGTCGGTGTTGGTATAACTGCAGTCGTTAGACTTACGGACAAACGGTTCGTCCAACAGGGAGTAAATGAGTGACAGTGCGTGTCGTGCGCAAACGCCCGGCGATGAAGGGACCATTGGGGAGGGAACTGCGCGCCGATCGCCTGCTGCCGCGCTGCACTGCTAGGCCCTGTCGGCTATCACGAAAACGAGTTATATCGGTTGCACGCCAGAGTGAAAGCGAAGCCCTATTAAACGAATAGAAGTGGTTATGAGCGGCAAGCTCAACTTGTGGCGACACACACAACGAGCGAGCGAGCTCCCCCGCGTTTCTTCCCTGTCGAGCTGACTGGCCCAAACAAGTTCGAACAAGTGCGAGCCCGGACACCGCGGATAACTCATTTCAATGTGTCGAATCAGGAAGAACTACAAAGAACACTGCCAGCGCTAACAAAAGCATGCTGTTCGTCAGCGATCGTATTCCCGGAGAGTCACTCGCCGAAGCTTCGATGCGATACGAAGTAGACTTCGTTACGTCGTCGGCGCCAAGCCGGCCGGCGGTCGGTGTGACTTCGCTGCCGGCGTAGGTGAAAGAAACGTCGCATACAATTTGTTTTGCAGAGAACAATGCCTTCTTGATTAAAGTACAGTTCAAACTGTGTCTTTCTCTCCAGGCGAAAATCATTGTCAAACATCTATAGTGTCAAGGCGAACGCCTATACGAATCATCCTGCGGCCGGCGGTGCACAGCGAGCGACTTACGAGCACGGTGAAATAACCATGCCTGCGAGCCGTCTCGTCGTTGTACATATGCATATATCTACACCACTCCCTAATACGCCGCGCTCAGCGGTCACGCACCTATTTTTCATTTTTGTGTAAAATAATGACGAAGAAAATTGCACAGGAGACGCATGCTGTGATCGCCAGTGGCCGTTTAGCGTATAGCCGTGCTCCTCGTTCCAGGAACCGTACAGAAAATGGATAGAAATATATGCTCAGCCACTGAACGGTTCTTGGAAGCTGTTCGTGGAGGCGAAAGCAGACGACATTTTACGCGTGACTTTGTTGCAGACGACAGATATAACTGCTGAGTATACACAGCTTTTTGTTGTCGTCTGTCTGCACCGTTTTTATTGCCGATGTTTTTTTTTTATTTTTTTTTTTTGTTGTGGAACAGGTTTCTGCTGATTGAAAATTGTTTTTTAAAACACTGTATTGAGGAAAATATCAACACGCGCAGGTTTACTTAACCATTTCGTGGAAACATTGGTGAGCAGACGACTGCTGCAGCGTACAGAAAGCAGCTTTATTTGCGGACGTTGTGCTTTCTGTTCGAAGTGATGGACTTCCTTTTGATCGGCACTTGCTGGCAAGGCTTTCGCTGCGAGTTCCAGTTCATGAACAACGTCGAGAACTCCTGCTCTGTCATGATGGATGGAGTGAATAACCGACGGCGTGGCCGACCCCGTAAGGCACAAGGTGCGGAGAAGGTGAAGTACAAATCTGTGTCTACAGTAGACAGAGAAAGGATCATCGACACGTTCAGACGGGGCGGAGACCTGAAGCAGCTGGCAGCTACGCTTGGAATCAACATCAAGACTGTGCGCTCCGTTGCCGCTACAGACCGAGATCACACACGAAAGCGTGGGGGATCCGCCAAGAAGTTTGGTCCAGACGTGGCTACTGCAGTGTGCAACATTGTGGATGAAAACCCTGCATTTACGTTGAATCAAATACGCACGGCCCTATCAGAAGTGTACCAAGGGCTACAAGTAAGCACATCGACCATTGACAGACTGCTCGATGGTCATGGTTATACGCTAAAGCTCGCCACTCCGAGACCAGCGGACCGCAATCGGATTGACGTGAAGCGTGAGCGACAACACTACGCTCAATGGTTGCAGAACCAAAACCCAAATGTCTCCAGAGTTTATGTCGACGAGACAAACTTCAACGTGTGGTGCGCCCGAAGCTTCGCCAGGGCGAAGCGCGGAACGCCAGCCGTACGGGTCGTGACGAGCATAAAAGGTGCTAACATCCATATTATAGCGTGCATGTCCGCAGGAGGACTCATTCACTGGAAAGTGGTGGACAAAGTTCACTGGATAGTGTTCAATGAATTTCTTGCCGAGGCCTCCAAGAAAATTCAAGAGAACGAGCCAAACAGCCACGTGGTGTTCATCCTTGATAACGCACCAGCGCACCATCGCGCGGAAAACACCACCCTCGCAAGCGTGACACACACCCTGAAGAAGCTTCCACCATACAGCCCCTTCTTCAATGCTATTGAAGAGGTGTTTTCAAAGTTCAAGTCTCACGTTAAGGCTTTTCTGAGCGAGCGCCGAGAAGAACTACTCACGACTCCGCCGGGCATGACGAAGAAACAGCATCGGCGGACAATGCTCATGGAGGCTGCTGTAAGCTCCATGCAGCAAGTGCAACGCGCGGACTGCGAGTCATACAACGAGCACACCTTTTCTTTTGTAGATGCCGCGCTGAACTGTACAGACATGTGAAGGGCATCCTAGCTCGATAAAACAGCTTGTCTCACTCAGTGCTTCCAACCTAGCAACAAGTATTGATAAATAAACGAGTGTACTTATTTGAGCACTTTTGTATAAACAGCACTGCATTCCTCGGAGTTTCACTTCTGTTAAAGCCGTCCCAATATACGACCATTAGTAGTTCCAGCAAAACCATTATTTTCGTGGTTTTTGTATGCACGCACAACTTCCTTCTCTCCCCCTCATCACTCTTTCTTCTCCCCTCTCCCTTATCCCCGGTGCAGAGTAGCAGGCTAGAGCGCACTAGCTCAGGCCGACCTCTCTGCCTTCCAATAAATTACCTCTCTCTCTCTCCAGTGAGCGTACGCTATAACGGCTCATTCCATCCAGACAGATTTAAAAAATAACAAATTAGTCTGTTCATTATACGGATGTCCATCCGAAACCAAAATATAGCAGTCACGAACGCCATAATGGGGAATTTCCCAAAGGGTCCGACTGCCTAATCTTTAACGCCCTTTCAGTCAGCGAATTGGAATTATCAGCTAGCACTCGATCGTGTCGGCCGAACTAGCATTAGCAGTGCTGGTGCGCAAGTACGCACAAACAAACATAGCAGCGGCGCTTATCCAGGAAGGCCAGCTAAGCAGTGAGGCACCACGCCGATGCCGCCGTGCCAGCCTCTTGCCGACAACGTCGCTAGGTCTTTACGAGGAGCTCGACTATACGCTAAACGGCCACTGGCGATCACAGCATGCGTCTCCTGTGCAATTTTCTTCGTCATTATTTTACACAAAAATGAAAAATAGGTGCGTGACCGCTGAGCGCGGCGTATTAGGGAGTGGTGTAGATATATGCATATGTACAACGACGAGACGGCTCGCAGGCATGGTTATTTCACCGTGCTCGTAAGTCGCTCGCTGTGCACCGCCGGCCGCAGGATGATTCGTATAGGCGTTCGCCTTGACACTATAGATGTTTGACAATGATTTTCGCCTGGAGAGAAAGACACATTTTGAACTGTACTTTAATCAAGAAGGCATTGTTCTCTGCAAAACAAATTGTATGCGACGTTTCTTTCACCTACGCCGGCAGCGAAGTCACACCGACCGCCGGCCGGCTTGGCGCCGACGACGTAACGAAGTCTACTTCGTATCGCATCGAAGCTTCGGCGAGTGACTCTCCGGGAATACGATCGCTGACGAACAGCATGCTTTTGTTAGCGCTGGCAGTGTTCTTTGTAGTTCTTCCTGATTCGACACATTGAAATGAGTTATCCGCGGTGTCCGGGCTCGCACTTGTTCGAACTTGTTTGGGCCAGTCAGCTCGACAGGGAAGAAACGCGGGGGAGCTCGCTCGCTCGTTGTGTGTGTCGCCACGAGTTGAGCTTGCCGCTCATAACCACTTCTATTCGTTTAATAGGGCTTCGCTTTCACTCTGGCGTGCAACCGATATAACTCGTTTTCGTGATAGCCGACAGGGCCTAGCAGTGCAGCGCGGCAGCAGGCGATCGGCGCGCAGTTCCCTCCCCAATGGTCCCTTCATCGCCGGGCGTTTGCGCACGACACGCACTGTCACTCATTTACTCCCTGTTGGACGAACCGTTTGTCCGTAAGTCTAACGACTGCAGTTATACCAACACCGACCAATTTCGACTTAGAGTGTAGTTCAATTGGTAACGCATCGCATCCGCATTTCTAATTTGGCGGGTATACGCATGCAGCCAACGCCGTATATGAACGTGCGCCCACCTTAATACCTTTCAATTTGGGACAAAGCCATAAAAGTACAACTTAAGAAGCAATATCTCCTATTCCTTCTTTGATTAATTGTCAGTTGCTATCATTTGTCCTGTCAAACAACTAACTATTGCATTAACTGAGTCAAACAACCAGCTTCTGAAGGTGTGACGTGCCGGACAGACGTAAGACCGAAGAGCCGCTTCGAAACCCGTTCGTTTGCATTCCATATCGATATCGTTGGGCATCACCCATGAAATGGCGCCATTTGCACGAAGTCACGTGACTGTCAATATGTACAACCGAAAAGCCGCTTCGAAACCCGTTCGTTTGATATCCATGTCGATATGGTTGAGCATCACCCATGAACTGGAGCCAGTTGCACGAAGTCACGTGACTGTCTCATGCGACTTAAAGTTCGTGACACACGTGCCATCGAAAAGCACTCGCGATCTCCTTTCGTTTGATACCCATGTCAAGATATTTATTGATGTCGAGAAAATCGCACATAGTCACGTGACTCACTTTGAGTCGACGTCTCACGTGCGCGACGCACGTACTATCGAAGAGCCGCTTCAAAGCCCGTTCGTTTGATATCCATGTCAATATGATTGGCGATCACCCGTGGACTAGCGTAAGTAAAGCGAGGTCACGTGGCTGTCTCATGCGACTTAAAGTTCGCGACACACGTGCCATCGCAAAGCACTCGCCATCTGCTTTCGTTTGATACCCATGTCAGCATAGTTGGGATTTACTTATTGATGCACAGAAAGTCGCACATGGTCACGTGACTCACTTTGCGTCGACGCCTCACGTGCGCGACGCACCTACTATCAAAGAGGCGCTTCGAAACCCGTTCGTTTGATATCCATGTCGATATGGTTGAGCATCACCCATGAACTGGAGCCAGTTGCACGAAATCACGTGACTGTCTCATGCGACTTAAAGTTCGCGACACACGTCCCATCACAAAGCACTCGCGATTTCCTTTCGTTTGATACCCATGTCAGCATAGTTGCGAATTACTTATTGATGTCGAGAAAATCGCACATAGTCACGTGACTCACTTTGAGTCGACGTCTCACGTGCGCGAGTCACGTACTATCGAAGAGCCGCTTCGAAGCCCGTTCGTTTGATATCCATGTCGATATGGTTGGGGATCACCCGTGAATTTGCATCCGTTAAGTGAAGTCACGTGACTGTCTCATGCGACTTAAAGTTCGCGACACACGTGTCATCGCAAAGCACTCGCGATCTGCTTTCGTTTGATACCCATGTCAGCATAGTTGCGAATTACTTATTGATGTAGGGAAAGTCGCACATAGTCACGTGACTCACTTTGAGTCGACGTCTCACGTGCGCGACGCACGTACTATCGAAGAGACGCTTCGAAGCCCGTTCGTTTGATATCCATGTCGATATGGTTGGGGATCACCCGTGAATTTGCATCCGTTAAGTGAAGTCACGTGACTGTCTCATACGACTCAAAGTTGGCGACACACGTGTCATCGCAAAGCACTCCCGATCTGCTTTCGTTTGATACCCATGTCAGCATAGTTGGGATTTACTTATTGATGTAGAGAAAGTCGCACATAGTCACGTGACTCACTTTGAGTCGACGTCTCACGTGC
>JALIZH010011290.1:0-65000 GCA_030522465.1 Rhipicephalus appendiculatus
GCCGAAAATATGCCTAACTTTACTAACATACGATGAGGAGACAAGGTCCGGGTGCCAGTGGTGTACCGTTCACTGCCTACGTGCCCCCCGTCAAACTTAGCGCGTGACGGACTGAACCAAGAAAGCGACCCCTACCGCAAAACGCTATCTAAGCCAAAATCCGGCAAATTTGGACTAACTGCAGTCGTTAAACCAACGGATAAACGGTTCGTCCAACAGGGAGTAAATGCGTGACAGTGCGTGTCGTGCGCAAACGCCCGGCAATGGAGGGACCAACGGGGAGAGTAACTGCGCGCCGATCGTCTGCTGCCGCGCTGCACTGCTCGGCCCTGTCGGCTGGCACGAAAACGAGTTATATCGGTGGTACGCCAGAGTGAAAGCGAAGCACTATTCAACGAATCGAAGCTTTTATAAGAGGCAAGTTCAACTCGCGCCGGCGCACACAGCGAGCGGATGAGTTCCGGCACGTTTCTTCCCTATCGAGCTTCCCGGCACTGCCGGGCCCAAACAAGTGCAAGCCTCCGAGCCCGGACACCGCGGATAATACGTTTCAATGTGCCGAATTAGGAAGAACTACGAAGAACACCGACAGCGCTAAGAAAAGTAAGCTGTTCGTCAGCGGTCGTGTTCCCGCCGAGACACTTGCCACAACTTTGAAGCGATATACGAAGTAGGCTTCGCACGTCATCGGCACCGAGCCGGCTGGCCGGGCCGGCGGCCGGTGTGAGTGCGTTGCGGCACAGGTGGAAGAAACGTCGCACAGAATTTGTTTCGCGGAAAATAATGTCTTCTGGATTAAAGTACAGTTCAAACTCTGTCTTTCTCTCCATGCGACAATCATCGTCAAACGTTTAACATGAAGGCGAGTGCCGATACAAATCATCGTGCGGCCGGCGGTGTGCACAGTAAACAACTGTGCTTGCGAGCGGTCTCGTCGTTGTAATTATACATGTATATATATATACATCACTGCGTAATACGCCGCGGACGGTGAACACCCACCTATTTTTCCTTTGTGTCTAAAATAACGACGATGAAAATTGCCCAGGAAACGCATGTTGTGATTGCTGGGGGTCGTAAGTACAGCCGTGCTCCTCGTAAGCCTAGTGACGTTATCGGCAAGTAGACGACAGCGGCATCGACGGGCGCCTCACTGCTTCGCCGGCATTCCTGCATAAGCGCCGCTGCTATGTTTGTGTGTGCGGAGTTGTGCACCAGCACTGCTAACGCTGGTTCTGCCGACACGATCGAGTGCCAGCTGATAATTCGAATTCACTGACTGAAGGGGCGTTCGAGATTACGCGGATTCAGATTAAAAGATCGCTGTGCTTCGGTGCTACGAATAAGCCCACGTAAGTTTAGACGTACTGCGCTGTCAATGTTTATTGTTTTATTACGCCGAACAGAAGTCTCCCACCGGCACTACATGGGAGGTCAAAACACTGTGCCTATATATATCCGATGGCTGGTTTTCGGCTGTGTAGTGCGGGCGGGCGGAGATTGCGGTGTTTCACTTTGGGATGTCATTGTGTGTGTGTGTGTGTGTGTGTGTGTTTGTGCGCTTGTCCCAATAACTACGGTCTCCAATGCTGATTAAGTTGGAATTACCATGAACTATACCGACTAGTGCAAGGGCGCCATTTTTTTTTTTTTTTCGATTCGTCCAGACGGTTCAACTGTTAGTCCCCCTGGAGCATTCTACGGGGACCAACATTTAAACCAAGTGGAGTAAATGCTAGGGGGGCAACAGTTGAACCGTTGTAGTTACTCCCGCAGTTGGTCCAAAAATGGTTCAAAATCTGTGGCAGCCCAGTTAGTCCCCTGAAGGACCAATGGCATACCCCCCTTTTGGTCCTTTTCGGCTTAGAGTATGTAATCGGCTAGCCTGCTGCAAGTGAGTAAAAAGACATGGCTACGAGCGTGAAAGGACGCGCACGTGCACTGCGATGTCTCTTCGGACGGCGCGGCGATGTAACTTTATTTGATTGTGGTCGCTTATTTTGCCGACGGGTGTACTTTGTCTTTTCATCTTCAGGGTGCAAGCTCACCCAAATAAAAAGTTTAGTCTTGAACACGCCGACTACTGGATTCGTCAACGTCACGACTACGCGACATCTGGTGGAGGGGCTGGTTCCTTCATGTTCCGGACGCCCACAAAATGCCGGAAACCGAGCCCACAGCCTCAAGAAGACAGTGAAGCCCTCGTGCAGCAGCGAGCTAACCGCAGGCTGCAAGGTTTGCAACCCGAGTACGCACTCCTACCCGATAAAACAGCCGTGACGACGAAGACAACTGCGGCAATGACAACTACCGTATGCCCAGCTGCAGTCGTGATGCAGCAGCCGAGGGAGCCCTCGACTTTCCGTGGAACATCGTTTGAAGACCCAGAAAGTTGGCTGGAGACGCACGACAGAGTCGCCACCTCTATAGGCGTGCGCAGGGTTCCCCTTCAGGGGGGGGGGGGCAGGGGGGGCGAATGTTTATCGCAGCCCACCCCCCCCCCCCCCTATTAAGTCAATGTATGGGGCAGAATTTGCGCCCCCCCTCTCTTAGGTGACTAGGGGGGGCGGCTGCCCCCCTCGTGCGCACGCCTATGGCCACTCTAACAACTAGGACTCCGACGAAAAACAACTGCGTCACATTTACTTATCTCTAGAAGACGCCCTGAGGACGTGGTTCGAGAACTGAGAATCCTGACTACAAATCTGGGATCTCTTTCGAATGACGTTCCTAAGCCCGTTCACGAACGTCGTCCGCAAGGAACAGACCGCAGCTATGCTGGAGACACGTGTACAACTTCTTAATGAAAGCACTGCGATTTACATGGAAGAGATGACTTGCCTGTTTCGACATGCCGACCTCAGTATGCCTGAAGAGAAGAAAGTCAGCTTCCTCATGCGGGATGTAAAACAAGAACTCTTCGCTGGACTGATAAGGAACCCTCCGAGGACGATCACTGGATTTGCTTCGGAGGCTTTGACAAACGAGAAAACGCTCGAGATGCGAACGCGGCAATATAACCACAGTTTCTTGGCGACAAACTACGCCGACGCTTGAGCGCTAGGTCCCGCAGACCTGCGTGAGACGATCAGAGCGATCGTGCATGAGGAGCTGCGAAAATTCCTACCTTCATCGCAGCCACAAGTGGATTCCATCGCTGACGTCGTTCGCCAGGAGATCCCTGGGTCTATCTCAAGAAAAACCGCAGCCGTAAGCTACGAGCTGCGCTGCTGCAGTCCACCGTTACGCTCCTCCTCCACGCCCATGCCAAGACAGCGCATCGCCACAGTTCCGTTGCCGGACATCACCACCTTCACCGACGCACCACCGTCGGTCTGTCAGCCAGCGCTACGCCCTTAGGGAGACCGACGTTTGGCTCGCCACTGACCGTCGTTCGCTCTGCTACCACTGCGGGGAAGCCGGCCATACCTGCCATCGTTGCCAAAACCACCAGATGGAACTATGCGGCTTCGCAGGAGCGGGGTGACTGTCGGGGTGACTACTTCGAAGGAGTGCAGTGGACACCCCGACAACCTTCCCGGTCACCGGCACTACACCGGCCCTTCTAGGGGCCAATCCGCGGGCCATTACCCGGAAAATTAAGGGCGGTAACCTATGGAGGAGCGGTTGCTGTACGATGAAATACCGAAGATCATCCACCGCCGACGACGACGCCTCGGCTAAGTCTTAAGAACACGCCGCAAGCCGAACGGAGCCCGGACGACGAAACTTCGCGACCGCAAGACTACCGGACCACACCGCGAAGAAGCAGCGGAACAAGTCGACGCAGCCGTGGTCCGACGCCGCGACCCAACAGCAACGCAAGACGACGAACTAGCGACCTTGAAGTTCTCATCGACGGCCACAACGTCACCGCTTTCGTCGACTCTGGGACCGTTCGCCGCGAAGCTGAAGAAGCTTAAGACTGCTTGTGAAGGCCCCGAAATCCGAACCGCAGGAGGCCATTTAATAACGCCGGTTGGAGTCTCCACTGCAGGAGTCATCATCAATAACTGGACCTATCCTGCGAGCTTTGTAATTCTACTATATTTCTCCAGGGATGTTATACCTGGGATGGCCTTCAGGTAGTATGCGAGGGATTTGGCCTGCTGCCAGCTCGTAATAAGATCACCTGCTACGTGGCGTCAACAGGCAGAAAAAGAGTGTTCCCCACTCGCCGTCGTGGCTACCAGATTTAAATGCACCTCTGTACCCCATAAAGTGGATGGAGGAATGACCGCCGCTGTAGCTCAGTTCGTGAAGCATCGGACGCGTTATTCGAAGGTCGGAGGTCCGGCCCTATCAGCGGCAAGTTATCTTTTCGTCCACTTTTGTTTTTTCACATGCACATTGCAATTGCCACTAATAACATCCTTTACACTTTCCTTGGCATCATTGTCTGTTAGTTCTCATTAAGATTAGACATCACAATTCTCTGTTTCAAGCCTTGCGTGACTTATAGAGGGTGAGATTCGCCATTTTTTTTAAATGCATATTAAAAAAATATTTGCTCCTAGAAGAAGTATCAGATTAGGTAATTTGTAAAGCTATCCGAACGAGTTCAGGCAACACGTGTCGCATGAACCCAGCCATTCTATAAGCTAAAGCACGATTCCTAATTGACATCTCTCGCGTTGCGTCACACTTAATCCACGGTGATGCGAGCTCATTAAGCCCTGGCTTGTTTCGTGCTGTCATAGATGCGGTACATACATCGCTTGCCTTCGGTTACCTTACAGCGTCTCTCCAACGATTGCTACATTGCACGGTAACCGATGCCACGTGTATATACATGCATGCATGTAACGCGCGTATTTAGCAGCTGCATCGAGTCGCGTTCTCTTTTGAGCGCATCCCGCCGCCGAAATTGACGTTCGTTGCGAGCCAGCTCAGGTGGCAAAGAAAATAAAGAAACCGAGTCGTGCTACGTGGATTGGAGAGCTCTTCAAAGGCGATTTTCGTCGTCGAGCTTGTGAAAGACCGCCGCAGAAAAAGCGATGCCGCGAAATGTCAGGCGACAAGCCTCGCGTATTCAATAACGATGGCAAATTAGCGTTCACTCGGCGATGCTATAATTGGGCTTGTTTGTTCGACACGATACCCAGCGAGGTAGAAGCGCAGTGAACTCTAGGCAAGCAGATTCCGTTTTATCGTCCGTATTCCAGCGTTCTTTATACATTGCTGCTTATTTTTGGAATTGCTGAGAAAGATTCAAGTTGCGGAGCAGGTGCTTTGCGCAACACTCGAGAAACTTTTAGCTCTCGCAGTGAGCGAACGACTCAAATGTTTCATATTTCAGTTCGCGTGCCGAGAGGTATTTTTAGCACGAAGAGTTCTTAGGAGATGTCCGCCTACGAGGTTTTCCGTGGAGTCCCATTAGAGTCTCGAAGCTCTCGTATAGTCTCGTCCACGCAAGCATAGATACGTACGTACGTACATACATACATACATACGTACGTACATACATACGTACATACATAGATACATACATACATACATACATACATACGTACGTACATACATACATACATACATACATACATACATACATACATACATACATACATACATACATACATACATACATACATACATACATACATACATACATACATACATACACACACACACACACACATACATACATGTAAGCCCGCACGCACGAGGAGTGTTCTTATCGTTTATAGAATAAAAAAACGGCAGATCCCACGCACTGTGGGAATCGATGTAAATCGAAGCAGCCAGCAGTTGCAAGCACCTAGAAATAATTATAAGGATTAGACTACTTTAGTAACAGCAATTTCTAATGTTTCGGACTTAACGAAATGGCGTTCCGGTAAATTTTCAGCTTGAACGCATGAAAGTGAATTTTGTTAATAAGAGAGAGAGAGAGGTTTACTCACAGAAAAGAAGAGAGGTCGGCCTGAGCGATAGCATGCTCTAGCCTGCTACTCTACACCGGGGGGAGGGGAAAGGGGAAGAAAAAAAATTACACCATTTCCCGCTAAAGGGAACCATGTGTACATGCGAAGCAGCGGGCGCTAACGCTTACACTGGCGGCGGCGTTGACGCTGGCGCTCATCGCAGCGTTGTGCAGGAGAGAAAACTGGGGAGGTGCAAAGCACGCAGTGATGGAGCGGTGTTTCCTACTGGAACATGCCGGGGAGGCGCAAAGCACGCAGTGATGGAGCGGTGTTTCCTACTGGAACATGCCAATCGCTGCTAATGGGCAATGAGAGACAGAAGACTCCGACTGGACACAGAGACCCGCAGTCCGCTTTTAGTTAACGCGCACGCTGCGAATTTTTATTGTTCAACAACGCACAGGAGAAATCTCCCACCGGCACCACCTTGCAGGTCAAGATCCAGTGCCATATATACGGGGTGGCCAGTGAACGGTTGTGCAGCGCGAGCAGTCGGTTTTTTCATCCAAGAAACTCGCTAGCAGACGCTGCCTGCGTCGGCGTCGCGAGGCGAGAGAGGGGGGGGAGCATAGGAGAGGAGAGAGAGGGGGGGGGACGCGCATGCGCAGTGGGAGTGTGGACGCCGCGGGCAGGGATGCCTAGAGGAGAGGGGGGGAGCGTAGGAGGGGAGAGAGGAGGGGAGGCACATGCGCAGTGAGGGTGTGGTTGCCGCGGGCAGGGATGCCCAGAGGAGAGAGAGGGGGAGAGGAGGTTTTTTATTTATTTTTTTAAAAGGTTTGCTCATGCGCAGTAAGGGTGGTCACGCCGCACACCACCACCGGATTAAGCTTCGCCATAAGATGCTTCACATCTAAAAGAGTAATGGATGACGATGGTGAGTTAGAGAGGTGAGTATATACAGTCTGTCAAATTGAGAAAATGTTATAGCCGTGCATCTAGTCCAGTTGCGTTTAAGAAGGCTATGACCGCTCTTACGACCACAGCTGCACTGTTGGTGTCAGGCCAAGGGCCCAACATAGTTTCATCAGTTAATGACCTATTGCGAAATCGTTCAGTGCAAGGAATCTGTGTCTGTCGTTCACGTATATGCCGGGCAGCCACAAAATATGTGCCCAAGTGTTTCTGGCACTTGGCAGTGTTCACAATCGGAACCGGTGTCACTGCAGCCGATGATATGTGCGTAACGTCTTGTGTAGGCCACACCAAGACGAATCCGGTGGATCATACCTGCGATGTGTCGCTTTAATTTAGGAAGCATGCAGAACCTCATTTCCGGGTCCCATTTGTGTAATCGCCGGTGTCGTCGCTCCGGTTTGGTCTAATGCTCAAGTGAGAAGTTGCGCATTACGCAGCGAAGCAGGGCGTTCGTGTCGGGTCGGGAAAAGGCAATGCGCACTTCAGGGGCACTATTAAGGGCGCTTTCAGCTTCAGCGTTTGCCTCTTCGTTTCCCATCCCGCTACAGTGGGCAGGAATCCACTGGAAGGTGCCAAAGTGGCCATTTGTTGAAGCAACATGAAGATTTATTTCTGGAGAGCAACCAGAGTATGGACGATTTTCCGCAACGCCAAGCCCGCTTCACAAACCATTGATTGCGCCATGAGGCAAGGTCCGTATTTTATTTTGGGTATAGAAATTGTTAATAAAGCTAGAATGAAAGAGCGGTATATTTTTTACGTTCTCTTCGGACATCGTTTATCCATAGAATAGCGCTATTTTCAGAATTACTTTCGAGTGAATGTGCTGCGTTAAGTAGCTTGTTTCAAATGCCGCATTAGAGTATACGGGCGCTGAAGTTACTAGTTAGAATTTTGATTCGTGAAATATTGATAACGAGTCAATTACGCTTCTTAATTTCTAGTGTAAGTAACGTCCTAAGTAAGGCAAGTGAAGCTCGTGTTCTCGATTCGATCATTCATCTGTTAATTGTTCGAAGAGAGTGCTCCGTATACGTATCAGTGGCCAGCATATTAAAGTCCTCCTAAATAACGCAAAAATCCCCCCACTCGCTCTTGCAGCAGTGGGTCTACCACTACGGTTATTACTGCTGCAGCACGCGAGGTCAAGGGTTCGACTCTCGGTCCCAAAGGCTTGCTCATCGATGGCCGCAGGATTTCGCATGCTCAGATTGGAACGTGCGCTATATTATAATTACCGGCGGTCGCTGTTTATTCGACGTCATATCTTCTCTACGGGTCAGGGTTGCCGTTGGGTGGACATGAAAAGGCGCCAGAACTCACGTCAAAAGTAGCCAAAGTAGCCATGTCATTTGGTATTATCGCCGAATTTCTAGCCAAATAGAACAGAAGCGGTATTATCGACAGAGTCTTTACTATTGATGAATAAGTAAAACCATTTTGAATAAGTAAAACCACAAGTTTAAAAATGAGCCATGGCGCCAACTGGAAATTTTCGTCGCCAACGGGGTCCAAAAGTAGCCAATTTGGCGCAAAGTAGCCACCAACGGCAACCCTGCTACGGGTGTATGTCTCCAAGCCAACAGCTCAGCTTCAGGGGCTTAAGTTACATTTGTTTCAATAAGGTGGCGAGTGTCGCGTCGTTTCTTACCCCTATTGTCCTCGCCAAAGTGCGCTACTTCTCCTAAACGGTATGATGATTACAACTGTTGTTAATTATGAAGACTAGGTCGTAGTCGATGCATGCTACTGGAAGCATCCTCGCCACTTTCAACGATACGGGTGTGCACGCTCGCCTCGTAAGCAAATAGACCGATAGAGCTGACGACAAATACTTGACCCACCAGGGTGGTCTAGTGGTTAAGACTCTCGACTGCTGACCCGCAGGTCGTGGGATCGAATCCCGGCCGCGGCGGCCGCATTTTCGACAGAGGCGAAAATGCTAGAGGCCCGTGTATTTGGATTTAGGTGCACGTTAAAGAAACCCAGGTGGTCGAAATTTCCGGTGCCCTCCGCTTCGGCGTCTCTCATACTCATATCGTGGTCCTGGGACGTTAAACCCCAACAATTATATTACGGCAAATACTCGGTTTTCTACGCTGCAGCTGCGTAGAAAAGCGCAGCTGTAACAGCCTGTGTAGGTCCAGCGGCGCTCGGCTTCTCTGTTTAAGCTCGAACAACAACTGCCTCACTAGATAATCCTTCACGAGGGACGTCAAAGCCTATAGCAACGACGTTAAGCTGCTCAGCTCATGGCGGATGACTCTTCCTGAAAAAAAAAAAAAAAAGGAAAGACCAGCGTCAGCCCCCCAAGGATTACGTTTTGCTCTTGCAAGAGCGATTGCTGTTTTTATGCGCCAGAAGCCGCTCATATTCTTGTAATCGCGCTACGCGCGCAGAAAGCAGGTTCCGATCAAAGTAGAAAAATGAAAAAAAATAAATGCTATAGTGCCTTACATATTACACATTACTCGTTGCGACGGCATGAAAAGTATGGAAACTTTTGTGAGCGTTATGTTCTGTTCTTTTTTCCTCGGGGGATTTAGAAAATCCCATTACCATCTCTGGGGCGATGAGTAGTCCGCAGATACCTAATTGCAGACTTAATCTTCACTAGGGGTTTTCTAATTAGGTCGCCCGCGAAGCAAAAGCGAGCAAATGCAGTAGGGCTCTGTGACGTGAAAAGCACTATGGCTCGCTGCTTAATTTCTCGTTGGCGTTTCTATACTTTTTGTTTTTTCGAGGAACAGAAAGGCATAGTATACAAAGTAAGCAAAATTCTCTAAATATTGCACGTGTCAAAATGAAAGCGAGAGATTTTGGCTGGGGAGCGGTCGTTACACATAGTACGGAAGATAATTTAAAAAAAAAAAAAAAAAAAAAAAAAAAAAAAACAAGATGGGAAGACAAAATAAGTTCCCTGCATAACCCTCTGTTTTTTTTTTTTTTCGCCTTTCTGCTTCGAAGCTACTGTGACGTGAGGCTAAGCGTACAAAAGAGAAAAACAAGGGAGATGATAGGCGTGAATAGCAGCGCAACGCACCTGGAGATCATAAACACCGGGAGATTATGAAGAAAACTGATTGCTTCTGCACGTTTAATCACGGCTTGTTGTTGTTGTTACTAATGCTTTTAGTCACGGGTTACTGCACTGTTGTTGGCTTGACTGTAGGTATCACATAGATCAGCGTTAATCTACACTTAAATGTTGACTGATATGTCGACGAAAAAAAAAAAAAACGAAGATAACTTTTTAGGCAGTCATGTACGAAATTCTGCGGAAAAATGTCGTACTCTCTCACGAGGGCCGCATACTTGCAGCAGGGAGCAAAGAGCAAAACAGCATTCATCGCAGCGATAACAAAAATTTTATCGAACTTGTTTACGGCAAATATTTAGACTTACAACTCGTCTACCAAGCTTGAATGGTTTGTAGTATAGCAGGTTCAAACAATACATTTGCTGCGTTTCGATGGCTCACTAGGTTCTTCAAGTTTTTTCCCCGCATCTCTCGATGCGTCAGTTCATACAAAACGCGAAAAACACTGCCTGAATCACCCCTACGTCGACGTAGAAGGGTGCGGTGCATCAGTTCATTAGCTAGCAGATGGTTCGGTGGATATCGGCACTCTGAGTCTTTATATTTGCACAGAAGAAATGCTAGCCTTTTTAAACGTTCTTCTTGATCTTATACTACACGTGAACGGAACCAGCTGCGTTGTCATGAAACGATAAGACTTGGAAAAAAAAAAAAGCAGCGTGAGAGCGGTGTTACCCAGAGGTTGTTTTTACAGCAGAGAGCTCGATGTTTTCTGTGTGTTGTAGATAGAAAATTATCATCATCATGAACCGGCACGCGTTCACTGACCGCCCACGCACTCTATACAGATGGTTAACAAGAGAAGCTGAAGCATGCGGCCCTAATCACTGTTCGCCGCCCATGTGTTTCCTTGTTGATTTTTAGTGGAACACTGTGGTGAATAGCGGGATTTGCCCATTTGCTGTTGAAAATAGCGCTATAGGAGTTTCACAGCAGAGCTGTTATGTTCGAGGAGTGATAAAAATTGAAGGCGAGACAGCGCTACAGAGAGAGAGTGAAAGAGATAGAAATAAAAAGAAATAGAAAAAAAGAGAGAAGGAAAGGGAAGAAAGAGAATGTGGTGATGTGCGCGAAAAAGATCAGCAGTTCTCCGGTGTCATGTGCGACAGAAGAAGACGACGAGGACTCTGGAGCGCGTGCAAGAGTGCACCACTGTGGTGAGCTTGGGAGGCGTCGGAGAAGAAGAAAGAAAAGGCAGATGGTCTTAAGTGTTCGGCGCGGTCGGGTTGCCGGGCCCGAGTGTCGGCGCTCTGGGGCGTGGTCCACGCGTTGCTGCTACGGGCTCAACGTGGCCGCTGACGTCCGCAGCCTCCTTCGCTCCCTTCACCAAGGCTCCAGGTTCCTTGGCAACCTCCGCACCCCGTCGGTGACCTCTTCAAGCCGCTGGCACTCCTCGTCTCTGCGCCACGTCACCTCGCATCGGCCAAAGCGTTCGACTACCCAGTGGGTGAGCCCGTGTAGGGTTAGACAAACTTCTGTATAGGACACTACTCTTATCAGAGACATTAGCTCATATTTCTGCGTTTGTTTTGTTTGCTGTGGGCGTGTATATGTTTTTTTTTTCATGTTTTCATAAAGTGTTGTTCAAGCCTGCAACAAGCAGCTTCGCCAATTTCTTACGGACGTTGTGGTCACCGACGCAACGCACTCCGTCTAATTTAAATAATCCAAGAACCTCATCACAATAGTATAGTATATTATAGTATATTATAGTATAGTATAGTATAGTATAGCAAAAAGTGGGAAAGAGACAGATGAGAAAGCGAAAGTCTAGCCTATCCAGGAAAAGCTAGGTGCCCACCAGCTCTGTTGTGTAAGCCTTGCGCGACTTAGTGCAAGCTGCGCTAATGTTTGTTTTTAAAACAATACATATTATTTTTTTTTGTCTTTTTACGAAAATGTTATGACAGTCAGGCACAGCTGTGGTCTTCGAACACAAACTTTAATTCGAGGCGGAAGTACTTTGCATAGTAGTTGAACTGATCGTGACGTATGATTCATTGAGATTAAGGATGATAGGGCCGACTAATTAAATGTGGAAAGCCTGCAGCTGAAGCTTGGTCAGTTCATTGTACAGATAAACGACGCAGCTGCATTAGTAGCTATACCTGCACTAGACCTGAAACCCTTCCTGAAAAGAAAGCTCCGGGCCTTCTGGCAGAGCTCATGGGATATTCACACACAAAATAAGTTGCACATTATCAAGCCTTATCTAGGTAATTGGCCGCCAGTATCGAAGTCACGCCACACACAAGTTACACTCATTTGATTACGAATAAGACACACACATACTACACATGCATATCTTCTGTCCGGTGATGACCCACCCAGGTGTGAGAGATGTGGAGAACCGCTCACCGTTCTCCACATCCTGATCCAGTGCAATTGATTAGACGCTCTCTGAAAAAAGCACTTTTCATTGCCCTACCGACAACAATTCCCAGTGCATCCTGCCATGTTCATCGGCAAGGATCCGCTTTTTAACTATGAATCATTATTTGCGTTTTTAAAGGATATTCATAGTTTTCACGTGATATACCCAGGCAATCCACAGCGCGACCTCTGAACAGGGGTCGCTGCTGCGGTAGTTACGTCACAAAAAGCATCTTCCTCGCTGCCCTTGGGCACAAGGGCGTTGACGCGGTATTTGTGCTAATGCCACATATCTCCACTATAGTGTTATCATCACGAGCAGCTCCATTCATTCCCGTTACACACATTTCACGCCACCCTCATGATTTTAATAGTTATATGTTTTACCCGCCTTAGGGCGCGGAATTTTAGGCCCCTATGCAGCCACGTAACATTATCATAGTTCACATCCCTTCCATACCATCGCAAATCGCGGACCTCTGTTACTCTTTTACCATTTTTCGTGGCGCTCTTTGGCCAAGCATGGCCCTTGCGTCATTAAAACCTACATATCATCATTTGTGCTGCTTCCAGCCCACCTAAGTAACACTTGGCAAAGATATTACCGAAAATTAGGGCGGAATCCAACAATGGTTCGACAATGAATGTTTGCGCCAACAGGTAAAACGGTATGTAGGGATGGGTGTTTCAGCTCCACTAACGTGAAACCAGGGAAGGGGTGAAGCATGCAGTGTGCGCCGGTGTTTCCCACAGCAAAATCGCTGCTAAAGGGCAATGAGAGAAAGAAGAAGAAAGGCCTGATCGAGGTAATTCACCATTTTTTTTAGATGGATTGCTTTGATGAGGCACTCTAGCGGTGCCAAGCTTGAAACCGGTCATGTAGGCAAGGGTGTTTCGGCTCCACTAACGTCGTCGGCTATTTGTTGGGCTAACTGTTGCCTTCTTCATTTTTAATGGACTGGTGGCCAGTAAAACACCATTACTTTGCAGATATATGTTTCAAGAAGTGGTGTTTCAAGTAGAAACGAACAAACAAACAAACAAACAAACAAACAAACAAACAAACAAACAAACAAACAAACAAACAAACTAACTAACTAACTAACTAACTAACTAACTAACTAACTAACTAACTAACTAACTAACCTGTGAACCTTGCACTGGCCGACCAACCGTTCGATGGGCTCGAGCTGAATTCCCGGTTTTATGAGCTATGTGAGAAACTATAACAAACAACGGAGCACTGCTCGCCCCGTGCTTGCTGCGTGGTCGTGACAACTTTTTTTCTTTTTTTCGCATGGGCGATTAAGCCCGCAAGCATACCAATATGCCCAGTTTTCCACCCTCTTTAATACTTATAAACTTTGTCTAGAGACCAACGACCAACAAGCGCATCTTAGTAAAGTAGGCACATCTCTGTAAAAAAAAAAAAAAAAAAAAAGAAAAAAAGAAAGAAAAAAAATCCTACATGTAATATGAAATTCTGCTACGCTCACAGGTATCCTTTAAAGCACACCGGCCTCTGTAAACGAAAGTACGCTATATACTGAACTAATCATTTCATTCACTTGATACCGTTCGATTTGATCACACCGTTTCCACGTTTCTTCAATTTCACAGATTATCCGCTGTCTCCTCCCGATTTTCCGGAAAATAAATGAGTTAATTTTGTATCGAATTGCGGCAACGCAGTGTGAGACCAATTTGCAACGCTATGCTACCCATTTTTCAGCCGCAGTCGGCGTCTGAAAAACCAAGTCGAGTCAATTCTCGCTGCGGAGTTTCGTATGTCCCCCCACAGATGACGCTACTAGTCCACCGGGACTAAAGCCCAAGATCAAGGGGCTTTAATCGGGACGCCGGGGCCATAGGCGTACGCACGAGGGGGGGTAGGGGGGGCGGCCGCCCCCCCTAGTTATCTAAGGGGGGGGGGGGGGGAGGCGAGAAGTCGGCCCTATACATTGACTTAATAGGGGGGGGGGGGGGCGCTGCAACGAACCTTAAACCCCCACTGAAGGGAAACCCTGCGCACGCTTATGTCCCAAAAGCGACCGTAAATGAATGACCGTAAAGCACGAACTTTCATTTGGACATACTAGATGAAATTTTGGCGTCTGGACCACTGAAATACAATGCAGTTAATGCAAAGACGTATTCCCGTTTACTGGGGAGCAGGATGAGGGTGGGGGGGCTAGCCGAACTAACTTCAGACAGGTGACACGAAATGAGTCTGTCAATGTTGTGATCAAACGACCTAAGTTTCTTAACCCGAGGTTCAGTGTACTATATGTCGGAACAAAACAAAGGTGCTTATTAGTGTGGTTCAGGGAGGGGGCAGAGTAGGGGGTGAGGCGAGCACGACCATGCCTGCCTCTTCAACTTACGTCTGAATTCGTTAGCAACGCAACATTTTTCGACAATTTCGAACGGCTTCTTCGAGTACCCCCCACTCAGCGTTTATATTATTGTTCCCTAAGGCTATGTCGTACACCTTAGGTACCTTACAAGCGGTTATTACGACACCCAAGTGCTCACTTATGGCAGAATTTTCGGAGGTAGATAATTATGTACCGCTAAGCACATACCCAAGCACTGTTGTATGAAGATGTTAATATATACCGAGCGAAACTCGTTAATCTCGTAGGTCAATTATTTTTATATTTTGACAAGGAGAGATAATAATATAACAGCCGTGACAAAATATCCTTGCGGTGACCTTCGTCGTGGTCCGGCGGGTAAAGTGTCGCGCTGCTAAGCACCAGGGCGCGGGTTCGATTCCCGGGCACGGAGGCCGCATATACCTAGATACAGAAGTGCAAGAACGCCCGTGTAATACAAAAACGCCAAAGTGATCTAGTGAGGCCTCGTTAGAGCGTACGCTCTCGCTTTTGCCCTCCTAAGCGTAGGCGTGCGCAGGGTTCCCCTTCAGGGGGGGGGCGATGGTCAGTCGCAGCGACCCCCCTTCCCTATTATGTAAATATATGGGGCTGACTTTGCGCCCCCCTCCCTTAAGTCGCAACGCCCTCCCCCCCCCTCCCCCTATTATGTCAATGTATGGGGCTGACTTCGCGCCCCCTTCATCGGTGACTAGGGGGTGGCGGCCGCCCCCTCCTGCCCCCCCCCCCTCCCCCGTGCGGCCCATGCTTCTAAGCGTTACTTAAAGGGACTGTCGACATTTTTGTCTATTTTCTTGTTCTGAATTTTAGTGGCACGCAGGATACTAGCGGTGTTAGGACAGCAGGGCGAACGCACACAGCAGAGCCACAATCAGCGCAGCTTGCACCGAGTCGCGCAAGGCTGGGTGACTGGGTCACAGCTGAGCTGGTAGACACGTTTCAGCTTCTCTAGTTAACCATCTGTACAGAATACTTGGGCAGTCAATGAGCGCGTGCCGGTTCGTGATGACGATAATTTTCTATTGACGACACACGGCAAACCTCCACCATAACGGCTCTGCAGCAAAATTCACATAGCGCCTATGTGCCACAGAAATTAACAAACTCCCACTACGTTTCAGCTTCTCTTGTTAAACATCTGTACATAATGCTTGGGTGGCGATTGAGCGCGCGCCTGTTCATGATCACTATTTTATCTAGGACATACGGCAAACCTCCATCATAACAGCTCTGTTGTAAAAAATAAATAAATAAATAAATAAATAAATAAATAAATAAATAAATAAATAAATAAATAAATAAAAAGATCAGAGGCGAATAGGCAGATTGTAATGGTACGTGAAGATACCCAGCCAGGCAGTACCGTAGCGGAAACGACCGCCTCTCAGGTAGCGCTGGGGTTCGAAGCAGATGGAATCGTTAATTGCCCAGCGGGGCAAATGCGCAGAAGAGGAATGCTCTGTTGCTAGATAAGAAGAGTGGACGTGACAGGAACTGGCCTGTCTCAGGCACAGGTAACTGTTTTGAGATAACGTAGAAATGCCCAAATCAATAGATTGCGATTGAGTGAAGCTTAATTAGCTCACGTAGGCTAAGTGATTACTTGTATCCTTACTAGTTCGACCCGCCACGGCGGTCTAATGGTTAACGTGCTCGACTGCAGCCTCGCAGGTCGCGGGATCGAATCCCGGCCGCGGCGGCCGCATTTTCGATGGAGGTGAAAATGCTTGAGGCCCGTGTACTTAGATTTAGGTGCACGTTGAAGAACCCCAGGTGGTCGACATTTCCGGAGCCCTCCACTACGACATCTCTCATAAACATTAATGCCAGGGCTGGGCAGTATCGAAGATACATGTATCTTAGATACTATCTTAGATACTCGTTGGGTATCTTGTATCTGTATCGCGATACGTCTAGCAAAACGAGTATCTGTATCTGTATTTCCGATACATTCAATAATGTATCGTGTATCTTAAGATACAAGATACTGCTTCAGAAACGCTGCCCTGTGAAACAACAAAAGTTGGCTGAATTCTGCTTCTCACGCTGACACTGCTGCCACTAAGTCACCTAAATAAAGGTGACGACAGTGACATCCCTTTGTCTTTCCACCAGAGTGCTCCAGTGAGCATAAGAAATAAGGTGTATATGCGTCTCTATTGGTGGAACAGAGTCACGTGACGGCGCTTGAGCCATCTCGACAGAAACAGGCGCGCGAACGTCTACGTGCAGCCCACCTTTTGTTTCTCTATGTTTTCTTTCGTTTTAGCTGTGTCGGTGCCATGAACCTTGTTTGTAGCCACGGTACTGTGCTCTAGTCCCCTGCGTGTGGCGTCTTTCACTCAAATTCAGATGTGGCTATAGTGTTGTTATCGAAGTTTGTCTTGCGTGGTGCTTCGTTGCAAAGTCTCAAGAATGCAAGAATGGGGTTGCTTTGCGTCTCGCTGCTCTCACACAGAGATTTGACAGATCTTGTGGATGTAAGCTTGACTTGCACACTATCAGATTGATTTATATGCAAATTAGATTCTAACAACCGTCGCACTACCGGTGTCACTGCTATATACAATAGAACAAATATTTACGTAACAGATGATATTTGGCGCTCCGTATCTTTGTTCTTCGGGCTCAATTACGCAAGAAGATTTTTTTAATGATAGCTTGATTGTAGCACAAGTGCTCTCTTTGATGTCTTCCGTTTGCATCCCACACATTATCTAGGTCTTTGTGTAGTTTTTTTTTCCCATTTGTTAACTGTAATATGTATTTTGTAACATCCTCATGTGTTCTTTTTTTTCTTTTCCTTCTCTTATTTATTCTTATTTTTCATTGTCGGCGTCATGGCTACTATTGACATATCTAAATTCCATGTGAGTTTACGGTTAAGGCGACGTTGAGGGCAAATGTAAAATAATCTGAGCCTGCCTAGTGCTTACAGGAACAAAATTTCTGCTTACTATTTAATAAAACAGCGAAATTGAGTTTACACTATAATAATTCTAACAAATCTTAAAAGCGTTAGGAAGGAGATTTGAGCAAGGTAGTACCAAGTACTCCGGTTTTCTTATGAGCGTCTCCAGGAGCCCTTTAGTAGTATTTTCCGTGGGCACAGAGTTTTCTATTGTCTGACATTAACACCTAAGTTGACGATACATCATGCTCTATATTCGTAGATTTTAGGGGTGTCGCCTGTATTGTGTTTATAAAGTGTGTCACGTAACTGGAACCAAATATTTGCAAAGAAGCGCCTAACCTCAACTTAATAAAACCAAAGATGGGGTTTACTGCCATGTTTCTCTCATTAAGGTATTTTATATTGCACTTAATTTCTTAACTAATATGAATGATTTAACAATTCTGCTAATCCCTTTAGGGCCATGTGCGTTTCGTCAAGTTTTAGAGGACATTCTAAAACGACATATCTTTGTGTGTGTGTGTGTGTGTGTGTGTGTGTGTGTGTGTGTGTGTGTGTGCGTGCGTGCGTGCGTGCGTGCGTGCGTGCGTGTGTGTGTGTGTGTGTGTGTGTGTGTGTGTGTGTGTGTGTGTGTGTGTGTGTGTGTGTGTGTGTGTGTGTGTGTGTGTGTGTGTGTGTGTGTGTGTGTGTGTGTGTGTGTGTGTGTGTGTGTGTGTGTGTGTGTGTGTGTGTGTGTGTGTGTGTGTGTGTGTGTGTGTGTGTGTGTGTGTGTGTGTGTGTGTGTGTGTGTGTGTGTGTGTGTGTGTGTGTGTGTGTGTGTGTGTGTGTGTGTGTGTGTGTGTGTGTGTGTGTGTGTGTGTGTGTGTGTGTGTGTGTGTGTGTGTGTGTGTGTGTGTGTGTGTGTGTGTGTGTGTGTGTGTGTGTGTGTGTGTGTGTGTGTGTGTGTGTGTGTGTGTGTGTGTGTGTGTGTGTGTGTGTGTGTGTGTGTGTGTGTGTGTGTGTGTGTGTGTGTGTGTGTGTGTGTGTGTGTGTGTGTGTGTGTGTGTGTGTGTGTGTGTGTGTGTGTGTGTGTGTGTGTGTGTGTGTGTGTGTGTGTGTGTGTGTGTGTGTGTGTGTGTGTGTGTGTGTGTGTGTGTGTGTGTGTGTGTGTGTGTGTGTGTGTGTGTGTGTGTGTGTGTGTGTGTGTGTGTGTGTGTGTGTGTGTGTGTGTGTGTGTGTGTGTGTGTGTGTGTGTGTGTGTGAAAGGTACATGCTACGTGGGAATTTTTCCGGCGTTTCCGGCGAGAAAGCCGGAGAAACATAACCACATTGCTGCTCTGCTATTATATTGTGCTGCAGCGCTCTCAGACGGGCTTCGAGCGAAACAACCGGCAAGTGGACCGCAACGAAATGAGCGGCCGCGGCTTAGGCATCGGCTCCACAGAGCTTCAACATTTCTGACCGCCACACACGGCAATGAAACACCATCGTCCCTGAGAAGCGACAGGCTGACGGTCCGCGCGCCGGTTGTTTAGCTCGAAGCACGTTTAAGAGGGCTGCAGTATGATAACGCATGAGCGCAGTCACGTGGTTTTATTTGATATTTGACGTGCTTGCTTTAAAAGCCAGAAAATATTCACCATGCAGCATGTACGCCGCCAAAAAATAATTGCTTTGGTCGCTTTTAAATGCGTTCTACGATGTGCGAAGAGCACTCTGCTCAAAAGTAAATATTAAAAATGTCGCATAATGGACCATAGTTAATCAACCAACAAAGTGCGATGTAAAAATACCATAACGAGCACCACATGACGGTAAACCATATGCGATTGGTTTCATTCAGTCGCGGTTAAACGCTTGCGTTTCTTTTTTATAATTTGTTGCACTTATGTGAAACAGCCTGTATACCTATCCACTGTCATTTTTTATTGCGGAACTGCCTTGCTATTTGACTTAGCTTTATTCGCTTTCCTTTTTTTAGGTCCCTGTAAAGTTTTTTCTTTTTTGTGTGTGCGTTACAAAATAGAAGGTAAGCAAGGAAGAAATTGCAATAGTGTGAATAGCAGTGATATCCTGCGACGCTTTTTCCCGCGTACAGTACATCTGGGAAGCTTCTGGGCGGCACAAGTTCTTTCAGAGACGAAATGGTAAAAGACTACACGTTAGTGGATATGTTGCTAATGAACACTTTACGCAAGTTGATAGGTAGGATATGAAAAATCACTGCAGTTTTATGTCCTCAGTGAACTGTGATCGCTGACTCGGTGGTTACCGTCTTCACATGCTGATTCACAAAAAAAATATCGCTACCAGCGTTATTGCTGCTCTACGGCTGTCGGGTGATGCAGTACACGAAAGCGGTAATACGCTTACGGACAAGGTAAGACTCTGCACCGGTATTTCTGCCGTCTTGCGGAGGCTTATTATTGAAGTTCTTGCAATTAGACGGCAACCCGCTGGCTGGTCGCCAAGCAGAGCACCGACAGCCATAAATTACAAAAGTGTCAAGTAAAAACTACTGATACCGCTGCTTATGAAGAGCTGTCATGTAAACAAATACCAATAACTTGTTTCGGAATGAAACTAATATGCATTAAGCAAGAAAGACATAACTTTCGGGATTCAAACAGATATTTCATTAAAATAAACAAAGTTGGTCGCAGTTAAGACATTCTCAAGCAAACACTTCTGTACATATGCATTTGAAGCGTCATTATATACATCTATAATAGCAAATTTACAAATGTATCGAAGTATCTTAAGATACAATTGGGAAGTATCGTATCGGATACATTCATTCCGGAAGTATCTTGTATCTGTATCTCCAATACTTCTTGCCCGAGTATCTTGTATCGTATCGCGATACAATTTCAAAGTATCTTTGCCCAGCCCTGATTAATGCGAAACAGCGCGAAAAAACAAGGACACAGAAACAGACGGGACCAAGCGCTGTCTGTGTCCTTGTTTTTTCGCGCTATTTCGCATTAATGAAGCCGTACCAATAAGCTCGAACCCATACCTTTTCAAACCTCATAATCGTATCGTGGTTTTGGGACGTTAAACCCCAACAACCATTATCATTATCCATACTAATTCAGGGGGGATCCCATTAACGATCATCTATCATCGCGGTCGTTTCGTTGTTACCGCTACCATAACTACGACGGCGAGGACGATAAAAATTTTGCTTTTTCTCGGAGGAAGTGACGCACAGTGGTGCTTTGCGGAGCTGTGCTTGCGGAACAGCTTTATGGGACTTTGCGCAGTGCACTTTGAGCAAAAGGCGTAGATTTGAGATAGTGGACAGCGTGCTCGACAGGCACGCAGTGGCTCAATCCCCGAGGGTTGGACTTGCCGCATTCGACTGATGTTGTTTTGATACTGGGCACAGCTCACTGTGCCGTGCATCATAGCGAGACAACAAAGACCGAGGTATAACAGCTGCTGTTGTAAAATGCGCAGCGTGTAGCAAGTGACTTCGATGTTGGAATAAATGGAATGGCTATAGCTGGGTTGAATGCATCAAAATAATAATTGCCGGGGTTTCGTCGTCGCAAAACCACGATGCGATTACGAGGGAGGCCTTTGTGGGGGGGGGCTCCTGAAATTTCGACTATATATATATATATATATATATATATATATATATATATATATATATATATATATAGGCGCCTGGGGCTCTTTAACGTGCACCTAAATATAAGCGCACGGGCGTTTAGCATTTTGCCTCCACCGAAATGCGGCCGCCACGGCCGGGGTTCGATCCCGCGACCTTCGGGTCAGCAAACAAACGCCATAGCTACTATACCACCGCGGCGGGTTTAGCCACAACGCTGTATGAATTATCGCCGCCACGCCCTATCTATATTGTACTCACTTGCTTATGCAAACATAAGCAATCATTACCGCAGCAAACATCATTTGATCACGCAACTGAATTTGTTTTTTCTAACTCAAAGGGTATATCGAAAATAATAGATGACATACGATAGCATGTTGTTACTGGGCTTTTAACTGCTAAAGAGCTTACTAACAAAAAAGACAGTTCACGCCTCTGTCGTAGGAATCGGTCATAACACGAAAGTGAAAGGTGTCTTCAGAGAAATAACTGCTTCTTTATTTCAATTTAAGAAATACGAGAGAAATACAAGCGCTTAATTTTTCACCCTTCGCCATATAGTCGAGCTGTGTATAATTGTTTTATTAATTACGTTTTAAGGCATCATGGAATGCTCGGGAAAAGTCGCAGGATCCCTTGTGCATTCACCTAAGGCAATGCGAAGGCGGAAGCCGTCTTTTTTTTTTTTTTTTCTAAGTCGATGTACAAGGGGGGTCAAAAGTTCCCAGGCCACGCTCCCATAGGAATACATGGGATAGTGGCCTGGGAACTTTTGACCAACCCTGTGCTTATTTTGCCCCACCACTCGCCAAAAGCTTACCGCACCCAATGTGGCGTTGCACTGCCTCCGCGATCGAGGCGGCGCAAGCTTTCTGCGCTTCACCCGGTTTCGCACTGCTTCCGTGATCGGCCCAACTCTGACCGTGCGACGATGTCGTGTGGTGACGCGTCACGCAACGTCACGTGATCTGATGTCACACTGACGTCACGATGACATCACACATTTTCGCGATCCGTGACGTCACGATAAACGTCGTGCTGTGACGTCACCACGTTATGATGATTCTTGTTTTGCGTCACTCATGTTGGCGCCAACGCCGCGGGACGCCGGTCAATTCTCGCGTTTTATGAGGCACCTACTAGGGTCTTTTAGCAAGGTACGGAGATAAGGTACGCAAATACGGTAAGGCAGTGTGGTAGCTCCTTCTTTCCGGTGACAGTGCGTCCCCCCGGACGACAGGCTCCTCGTTAACAACGCGTAGGCTGACAGGCCACAAGGAGGCGTGACAACCCCACAGTAATTTTAGATGTGAAGCATCTTATGGCGAAGCTTAATCCGGTGGTGGTGGTGTGCCGCGTGCCCACCCTTACTGCGCATGCGCAAACCCTTTAAAAAAAATAAAAATAAAAAACCTCCTCTCCCCTTCTCTCTCCTCTAGGCATCCCTCCCCGCGGCAACCACACCCTCACTGCGCATGCGCCTCCCCTCCTCTCTCCCCTCCTACGCTCTCCCCCTCAAGGCATCCCTGCCCGCGGCGTCTACACTCCCACTGCGCATGCGCGTCCCCCCCTCTCTCTCCTCTTCTACGCTCCCCCCTCTCTCCTCTACGCATCTCTGCCCACGGCGTTCACACTCCCACTGCGCATGCGTGTCACCCCCTCTCTCTCTCCTCTCCTACGCTCCCCCCTCTCTCGCCTCGCGACGCCGACGCAGGCAGCGTCTCCTAGCGAGTTTCTTGGTTGAAAAAACCGACTGCTCGCGCTGCACAACCGTTCACTGGCCACCCCGTATATATGGCAATGGATCTTGACCTCCAAGGTGGTGCCGGTGGGAGATTTCTCCTGTGCGTTGTTGAACAATAAAAATTCGCAGCGTGCGCGTTAACTAAAAGCGGAGTGCGGGTCTCTGTGTCCAGTCGGAGTCTTCTGTCTCTCATTGCCCATTAGCAGCGATTGCCATGTTCCAGTAGGAAAAACTGCTCCATCACTGCCTGCTTTGCGCCTCCCCAGTTTTCTCTCCTGCGCAACGCTGCGATGAGCGCCAGCGTCAACGCCGCCGCCAGTGTAAGCGTTAGCGCCCGCTGCTTCACATCTATACATGGTTCCCTTTAGCGGTAGATGGTGTAAATTTTTGAAAGAGCTTTTGTGTTGTTGGGGTGCCTTCACTGGCAAAAGGTCTACGACCGGGAAAGGAGGAGCGGTACGGTAACACCGTACCGTATTCGCGTACCGTATTTCCGTGACTAGCTAAAAGAACCTACTACCCGCGGTTAAGTTAACCGCGGTCCAGGCTGCCTGTGTAACAAGGGCGTTACACAGGTAGCCTAAACTGCGGTTAACCTTATCGCGGTTACGTGTTACCGCGGTTCGCTTATGTCACACGGTACGCGAAACCGCGGTTACGCCGCTAACTACGGTTGTAGGAAACCGAGCTTGGCAACCTCGGTTCGGCGGTAAACCGAGGAAATGGCGGCGTCCGTAGAGGATGGGTCAGCCGCCTTAACCGAGGACGCTTGCGCTGTGTAAGATCGGCGAACCGCGGTTCAACACGGTTAACCATGGTTGGTCGTAACCGCGGTTGACTTGCCTGTGTAACAAGAAAACCTTAAAACTTTCTTTGGCTAAGAACGCATCTGTAGTGTAGCTTGCATGCCATATTGCCCGTTAATTCCAACGTATTGAGACGCCGTTGCGAAGGTAACAAAAAATGTGGTGCTTGAAGAGTGAACCACACGTGCGAAACAAGGCAGCTCGCGAACGCCTCTATAATTTTTAGATGTGAAGCATCTTATGGCGAAGCTTAATCCGGTGGTGGTGGTGGTGGTGGTGGTGGTGGTGTGCCGGCGTGACCACCCTTACTGCGCATGCGCAAACCTTTCAAAAAAATAAAAATAAAAAACCTCCTCTCTCCCTCTCTCTTCTCTAGGCATCCCTCCCCGCGGCAACCACACCCTCACTGCGCATGCGCCTCCCCTCCTCTCTCCCCTCCTACGTTCCCCCCCCTCTCTCCTCTAGGCATCCCTGCCCGCGACGTCCATACTCCCACTGCGCATGCGCGTCCCCCCCTCTCTCTCCTCTCCTACGCTCCCCCCTCTCTCCTCTAGGCATCCCTCCCCGCGGCAACCACACCCTCACTGCGCATGCGCGCCCCCTCTCTCTCTCCTCTCCTACGCTCCTCCCCTCTCCCTCTCTCGCCTCACGACGCCGACACAGGCCGCGTCCGCTAGCGAGTTTCTTGGTTGAAAAAACCGACTGCTCGCGCTGCACAACCGTTCACTGGCCACCCCGTATATATGGCAATGGATCTTGACCTCCAAGGTGGTGCCGGTGGGAGATTTCTCCTGTGCGTTGTTGAACAATAAAAATTCGCAGCGTGCGCGTTAACTAAAAGCGGAGTGCGGGTCTCTGTGTCCAGTCGGAGTCTTCTGTCTCTCATTGCCCATTAGCAGCGATTGCCATGTTCCAGTAGGAAAAACTGCTCCATCACTGCCTGCTTTGCGCCTCCCCAGTTTTCTCTCCTGCGCAACGCTGCGATGAGCGCCAGCGTCAACGCCGCCGCCAGTGTAAGCGTTAGCGCCCGCTGCTTCACATCTATACATGGTTCCCTTTAGCGGTAGATGGTGTAAATTTTTGAAAGAGCTTTTGTGTTGTTGGGGTGCCTTCACTGGCAAAAGGTCTACGACCGGGAAAGGAGGAGCGGTACGGTAACACCGTACCGTATTCGCGTACCGTATTTCCGTGACTAGCTAAAAGAACCTACTACCCGCGGTTAAGTTAACCGCGGTCCAGGCTGCCTGTGTAACAAGGGCGTTACACAGGTAGCCTAAACTGCGGTTAACCTTATCGCGGTTACGTGTTACCGCGGTTCGCTTATGTCACACGGTACGCGAAACCGCGGTTACGCCGCTAACTACGGTTGTAGGAAACCGAGCTTGGCAACCTCGGTTCGGCGGTAAACCGAGGAAATGGCGGCGTCCGTAGAGGATGGGTCAGCCGCCTTAACCGAGGACGCTTGCGCTGTGTAAGATCGGCGAACCGCGGTTCAACACGGTTAACCATGGTTGGTCGTAACCGCGGTTGACTTGCCTGTGTAACAAGAAAACCTTAAAACTTTCTTTGGCTAAGAACGCATCTGTAGTGTAGCTTGCATGCCATATTGCCCGTTAATTCCAACGTATTGAGACGCCGTTGCGAAGGTAACAAAAAATGTGGTGCTTGAAGAGTGAACCACACGTGCGAAACAAGGCAGCTCGCGAACGCCTCTATAATTTTTAGATGTGAAGCATCTTATGGCGAAGCTTAATCCGGTGGTGGTGGTGGTGGTGGTGGTGGTGGTGGTGTGCCGGCGTGACCACCCTTACTGCGCATGCGCAAACCTTTCAAAAAAATAAAAATAAAAAACCTCCTCTCTCCCTCTCTCTTCTCTAGGCATCCCTCCCCGCGGCAACCACACCCTCACTGCGCATGCGCCTCCCCCTCCTCTCTCCCCTCCTACGTTCCCCCCCCTCTCTCCTCTAGGCATCCCTGCCCGCGACGTCCATACTCCCACTGCGCATGCGCGTCCCCCCCTCTCTCTCCTCTCCTACGCTCCCCCCTCTCTCCTCTAGGCATCCCTCCCCGCGGCAACCACACCCTCACTGCGCATGCGCGCCCCCCTCTCTCTCTCTCCTCTCCTACGCTCCTCCCCTCTCCCTCTCTCGCCTCACGACGCCGACACAGGCCGCGTCCGCTAGCGAGTTTCTTGGTTGAAAAAACCGACTGCTCGCGCTGCACAACCGTTCACTGGCCACCCCGTATATATGGCAATGGATCTTGACCTCCAATGTGGTGCCAGTGGGAGATTTCTCCTGTGCGTTGTTGAACAATAAAAATTCGCAGCGTGCGCGTTAACTAAAAGCGGACTGCGGGTCTCTGTGTCCAGTCGGAGTCTACTGTCTCTCATTGCCCATTAGCAGCGATTGGCATGTTCCAGTAGGAAACACCGCTCCATCACTGCGTGCTCTGCGCCTCCCCAGTTTTATGTCCTGCGCAACGCTGCGATGAGCACCAGCGTCAACGCCACCGCCAATGTAAGCGTTAGCGCCCGCTGCTTCACATCTACACATGGTTCCCTTTAGCGGGAGATGGTGTAATTTTTGTGATCTATCTCGTTGCGACGGCGTCTCTGTCAACGCTCTTACATTCAGTTTCTTCAAACAACGACGCCTGGAGCGTTCCCGGCGCGTTTCCTCCAGTACCATGGCGTTCTGCGCATTCTTTCGCGGCGTTGCAGTTTTCAAGTTGATAAGTTCGGAGAGCTTTAGTCTATTCCGCGTTCAGTGAAAAAGTACGCTAAACAAAAAAAAATTAAATATTATTCTTTATTTTGATGCAACACCACAATTACACCTAACATTACATTTATCCAATCAAAGGCCTGTGCCATCTATCGTCACTTCCGCCCGTAATAGTTCTGGCGAGCGCCACTACGTGTTGATGCGGTCAGCACCGATGTTTTGAAGCGTTAGAGGGCCCCTTTAAGGCGAAAGCCTTTTAATGTCTCATGCTCACGTCCGTCCGGTGTCCGTCCGTCCGTCCATCAGTCCGTCCGTCCGTCCGTCCGTCCGTCCGTCCGTCCGTCCGTCCGTCCGTCCGTCTGTCTGTCTGTCTGTCTGTCTGTCTGTCTGTCTGTCTGTCTGTCTGTCTGTCTGTCTGTCTGTCTGTCTGTCTGTCTGTCTGTCTGTCTGTCCGTCCGTCCGTCCGTCCGTCCGTCCGTCCGTCCGTCCGTCCATGTCCGTCCGTCCCGTCCATCCGAGCTCTGGCACGGAATCAGGTGGCCGCCGGGGTGCGCAAACGGACGGCGGTCGCGTCGGACTCTAAAGCACTCGCTCTTTGCTCGCGTAGCTTCGCTGTGCCCAGCGTTTGCAATCATTCTGACCGAGGCCGTCTCAATGGACACAGGCGTTCACGGAATACACCTTCGAAATTACAAAGGGCCTGTCAATTTAAGCGCTAGAACGCTATGGCGTTTGCACAATGCACAGAGCGCGAGAATATACTAACGCATGCGAACGGAGGAAGATTAGTCTCGCGTCTCGCTGCGACTCGCGGTAAAAAATTAAAAGAAAACACGCACACATTCGCTTTGTGTGTTATCCCACTGAGAGTGTAAAAGAAAAAAAAATGCCCCCACCTCCCCGAAGGGGAATCGTGAGGAAATGCGAATGCATTTCGCGCGCGCTTCACTCCATTTATGTATACGTGCGAGCGAGCGGACGGGAGTGTGGGGGCGCAGGGAGGAGAGAGAGCGAACGGCGACAGAAGGAGCGGCGAAGCACTGCACCCACCCTCTGCTACACTCTCCACACACGCGGGAGCTCCGCCGAGCTTCCGCGATGCGAGCGCCCTCACACACCAGAGCGCGCTCCTCCTCTCCACTCACTCTCCGCTACTCCGCCCGCACCACCTGTTCCGGTTGCTAGGGGCGAGGATAAACGCGCGCGCCCGCAGCTGTTGCTATGGGAGAGGGAGTGAGAGCGGAGAGATAAAAAGTGACCATCTGCCTTCAAGATTGTAATGTAATTCTTGAAAATAAACAGAATGACTTAGTATGTTGCGTCGATGACAGCAACTTTCTTTAAAAAAAAATTACACCATCTCCCGCTAAAGGGAACCATGTGTAGATGTGAAGCAGCGGGCGCTAACGCTTACATTGGCGGTGGCGTTGACGCTGGTGCTCATCGCAGCGTTGCGCAGGACATAAAACTGGGGAGGCGCAGAGCACGCAGTGATGGAGCGGTGTTTCCTACTGGAACATGCCAATCGCTGCTAATGGGCAATGAGAGACAGTAGACTCCGACTGGACACAGAGACCCGCAGTCCGCTTTTAGTTAACGCGCACGCTGCGAATTTTTATTGTTCAACAACGCACAGGAGAAATCTCCCACTGGCACCACATTGGAGGTCAAGATCCATTGCCATATATACGGGGTGGCCAGTGAACGGTTGTGCAGCGCGAGCAGTCGGTTTTTTCAACCAAGAAACTCGCTAGCGGACGCGGCCTGTGTCGGCGTCGTGAGGCGAGAGAGGGAGAGGGGAGGAGCGTAGGAGAGGAGAGAGAGAGGGGGGCGCGCATGCGCAGTGAGGGTGTGGTTGCCGCGGGGAGGGATGCCTAGAGGAGAGAGGGGGAGCGTAGGAGAGGAGAGAGAGGGGGGGACGCGCATGCGCAGTGGGAGTATGGACGTCGCGGGCAGGGATGCCTAGAGGAGAGAGGGGGGGAACGTAGGAGGGGAGAGAGGAGGGGAGGCGCATGCGCAGTGAGGGTGTGGTTGCCGCGGGGAGGGATGCCTAGAGAAGAGAGAGGGAGAGAGGAGGTTTTTTATTTTTATTTTTTTGAAAGGTTTGCGCATGCGCAGTAAGGGTGGTCACGCCGGCACACCACCACCACCACCACCACCACCACCACCGGATTAAGCTTCGCCATAAGATGCTTCACATCTAAAAAATTACACCATCTCCCGCTAACGGGAACCATGTGTAGATGCGAAGCAGCGGGCACTAACGCTTACACTGGCGGCGGCGTTGACGCTGGCGCTCATCGCAGCGTTGCGCAGGAGAGAAAACTGGGGAGGCGCAAGGCACGCAGCGATGGAACAGTGTTTCCTACTGGAACATGCCGATCGCTGCTAATGGGCAATGAGAGACAGAAGACTCCGACTGGACACAGAGACCCGCAGTCCACTTTTAGTTAACGCGCATGCTGCGAACTTTTATTGTTCAACAACGCACAGGAGAAATCTCCCACCGGCACCACCTTACAGGTCAAGATTCAGTGCCATATATACGGGGTGCCCAGTGAACGGTTGTGCAGCGCGAGCAGTCGGTTTTAGGGGCGAAGCTCCTTAAAGCGGCACCCGTTCGTCCCTCGTCGTTGTCGTAGTCGTAGTCGTAGTGCGTAACCAGTCTTACGCTTTGACCTCCAAGGTGGTGCCGGTGGGAGATTTCTCCTGTGCGTTGTTGAACAATAAAAAATTCGCAGCGTGCGCGTTAACTAAAAGCCGAATTCTTCTGTCTCTCATTCCCCATTAGCAGCCATTGGCATGTTCCAGTAGGAAACGTTAAAAAAAAAGCCGACTTCTGCTGTCTCTCATTCCCAGTAGCAGCCATTGTTTACCTCCAAGGTAGTGCCTGGTGAGATTTCTCCTGTGCGTGATTAAGCAATAAAAATTTTGTTCAAAACGCCGTTGATTGATGAAATAAACCAACGAAAGACGCCAGATGTTTTCTAAAAGCAAAACGAAAAGACGCCAGATGTTTCTAAAGCAAAACGAAAAGACGCCAGCTGCTTAACGAAAGACGCCAGGTGTTTTCTAAAGCAATTGTTTTATAATCAAAACCATATCGCGATACAGGTTTGTAGTTGACGATGCTCGTTGCCGTCGATGTGTGCTCGTATGGATAAGGATGCTGCTGCAACCAGTGCAAGAACCACTTAGCTTACATTTCACCGACCACAAAGCGGTCATAATGAAAGGACAACGGAAACCAGCAATAAAATTTTGATAAAAGATTTAATCAATCGTTTCACGTCATTTTTATCGGGCGAATTAACGGAAGAAATTTCACGGTTTAACCTATGATTACTTCCAGGAGCTTCGCCCAATCTCATCATCATTCACCTCGTGGATCTGCCGTCAATTTTTTTTCAACCATGAAAATTGAAGGACACTTTGTACATTCCAAGGTGTGTTCGGCGAAAGCGTGTGGCCATTCTACTGATTATGCCATGTCTTTTTTTCTTTTACACTCTCACTGGGATAAGACACAAACCGAATGGGTGCGTGTTTTCTTCTTTAATTTTTTTACCGCGAATCGCAGCGAGACGCGAGACTCATCTTCCTCCGTTCGCATGCGTTAGTATTTTCTCGCGCTTTGCGCATCGTGCATACGCCATCCGCGTTCCAGCTCTTAAATTGACGGACCCTTTGTAAATTGGAAAGTATATTCCGTGAATGCCTGGGTCCATTGAGACGGCGTCGGTCAGAATGATTGCAAACGCTAGGCACAGCGACGCTACGCAAGCAAAGAGCGAGCGCTGTAGAGTCCGACGTGACCGGCGTCCGTTTGCGCATCCCGTCGGCCACCTGGCTCCGTGCCAGAGCTCGGATGGACGGACGGACGGACGGGCATGGACGGATGGACGGACAGACGGACGGACAGACAGACGGATAGACGGACGGACGGACGAACATACAGACAGACAGACGGACAGACAGACGGATGGACGAACGCCGGACGGAGGTCGGACGGACACCGGACGGACGTGAGCATGAGACATTAAAGGCTTTCGCCTTAAAGATTACACCATCTCCCCCTAAAGGGAACCATGTGTAGATGCGAAGCAGCGGGCGGCGCTAACGCTTACACTGGCGGCGGCGTTGACGCTGGCGCTCATCGCAGCGTTGCACAGGAGAGAAACCTGGGGGGCGCAAAGCACGCAGTGATGGACCGGCGTTTCCTACTGGAACATCCGAATCGCTGCTAATGGGCAATGAGAGACAAAAGACTCGCACTGGACACAGAGACCCGCAGTCCGCTTTTAGTTAACGCGCACGCTGCGAATTTTTTATCGTTCGACAACGCAGAGGAGAAATCTCCCACCGGCACCACCTGCAGGTCAAGATCCATTGCCATATATACGGGGTGGCCAGTGAACGGTTGTGCAGCGCGAACAGTCGGTTTTTAAATGCCAAGCATTTCTTAGCGAACTTCGGCGAGTTTGAGCGTATCTATCTATCTATCTATCTATCTATCTATCTATCTATCTATCTATCTATCTATCTATCTATCTATCTATCTATCTATCTATCTATCTATCTATCTATCTATCTATCTATCTATCTATCTATCTAGCTAGCCGCCTACGACTTTGTGCTCTCCTGGCCGTATCGTTAATGGGATTTATACCAAATTTATTATGGCATAGCATGACCGTATGACGAACATAAATGGTTGGTCATATCATGAAAATCATGACTAACTTGTCATGAAAAGTATGATTTACATGCCACGCTCATGGCGCGCTCGCGGCCGTTTCGTTAGCTTGATATACACCAAATTTGGGATTGAGTGACTTGACTGTACGACGAACATAAATGACCGGTGGTAATATGCAAATAATGACGTGCATGTCATGAACATGATTTACATGACATGCCACGCTCATGGCGCGCTCGCGGCCGTTTCGTTTGCTTGATATACACCAAACTTGGTATTGAGTGACGTGACTGTATGACGAACATAAATGACTGGTGGTAATATGAAAATCATGACTTGTCATGTGCGACATGACTTGCATGCCACGCTCATGAAGCGCTCGCGGCCGTTTCGTTAGCTTGAGATACACCAAAATTGGTATTGAGTGACATGACTGTATGACGAACATAAATGACAAGTGGTAATATGGAAATCATGACATGTCATGAGCGACATGACTTGCATTCCACGCTCATGGCGCGCTCGCGGCCATTTCGTTAGCTTGAGATACACCAAAATTGGTATTGAGTGACATGACTGTATGACGAACATAAATGACAAGTGGTAATATGGAAATCATGACATGTCATGAGCGACAAGACTTGCATTCCACGCTCATGGCGCGCTCGCGGCCGTTTCGTTAGCTTGATATACACCAAACTTGGTATTGAGTGACGTGACTGTATGACGAACATAAATGACTAGTGGTAATATGAAAATCATGACTTGTCATGTGCGACATGACTTGTATGCCACGCTCATGGAGCGCTCGCGGACGTTTCGTTAGCTTGATATACACCAAATTTGGTATTGAGTGACATGACTGTATGACGAACATAAATGACAACTGGTAATATGTAAATCATGACTTGTCATGTGCGACATGACTTGCATGCCACGCTCATGGAGCGCTCGCGGCCGTTTCGTTAGCTTAATATACACCAAATTTGGTATTGAGTGACATGACTGTAACGAACATAAATGACTAGTAATATGGAAATCATGACTTGTCATGTGCGACATGACTTGCATGCCACGCTCATGGCGTGCTCGCGGCCGTTTAGTTAGCTTGAGGTGCACCACATTTGGTATTGAGTGACATGACTGTATGACGTACATAAATTACAAGTGGTAATATGGAAATCATGACATGTCATGAGCGACATGACTTGCATTCCACGCTCATGGCGCGCTCGCGGCCGTTTCGTTAGCTTGATATACACCAAATTTGGCATTGAGTGACGTGACTGTATGACGAACATAAATGATCAGTGGTAATATGGAAATCATGACTTGTCATGTGCGACATGACTTGCATGCCACGCTCATGGCGCGCTCGCGGCCGTTTCGTTAGCTTGATATACACCAAATTTGGTATTGCGCGACGTGACTGTATGACGAACATAAATGACAGGTCCTAAAATGTAAAATATGACATGCAAATTTTGTAATGCACGATTTGGCTGCTTCGCATTACATCGATTCCCACAGTGCGTGGGATCTGCCGTCTTTTTCAACCAAGAAACTCGCTAGCAGACGCTGCCTGCGTCGGCGTCGCGAGGCGAGAGAGGGGGGAGCGTAGGAGAGGGGAAGACGCGCATGCACAGTGGGGGGTGTGGACGCCGCGGGCAGGGATGCCTAGAGGAGAGAGGCGGAGCGTAGGAGGGGAGAAAGGGGGGAGCGTAGGGGGGGGGAGGGAGGGAGGGGACGCGCATGCGCAGTGAGGGTGTGGCTTCCGCGGGGAGGGATGCCTAGAGGAGAGAGAGGTGGAGAGGAGGTTTTTTATTTTTATTTTTTTAATGGGTTGGCGCATGCGCATTGGGGGGTGTGGACGGACGGACACCGGACGGACGGACGGACGGACGCCGGACGGACATCGGACGGACGTGATCATGAGACATTAAAGGCTTTCGCCTTAAAACTCGCTAGCAGACGCTGCCTGCGTCGGCGTCGCGAGGCGAGAGAGGGGGGAGCGTGAGAGAGAGGGGGATGACGCGCGTGCGCAGTAGGGGTGTGGACGCCGCGGGCAAGGATGCCTAGAGGAGAGAGGGGGGAGCGTAGGAGAGGGGAGGCGCATGCGCAGTCAGGGTGTGGGTGCCGCGGGGAGGGATGCCTAGAGGAGAGAGAGGGAGACAGGAGGTTTTTATTTCTAGTTTTTTTTGAAAGGGTTTGCGCATGCGCACTAAGGGTGGTCACGCCGCACACCACCACCGGATTAAGCTTCGCCATAAGATGCTTCACATCTAAAATTACACCATCTTCCGCTAAAGGGAACCATGTGTAGATGTGAAGCAGCGGGCGCTAACGCTTACACTGGCGGCGGCGTTGACGCTGGCGCTCATCGCAGCGCTGCGCAGGAGAGAAAACTGGGGATGCGTAAAGCACCATTATAGAATAAGCGCAAAAAACAGGGACGAAGAAAGAACCACATGAACCAGCGCAATTTGTCTGTCGAAGCTTAATCCGGCGGTGGTGTGCGGCGTGACCACCCTTACTGCGCATGCGCAAACCCTTTCAAAATAAAAATAAAAACCTCCTGTCTCCCTCTCTCTCCTCTAGGCATCCCTCCCCGCGGCACCCACACCCTGACTGCGCATGCGCCTCCCCTCTCCTACGCTCCCCCCTCTCTCCTCTAGGCATCCCTGCCCGCGGCGTCCACACTCCCACTGCGCATGCGCGTCCCCGCTCTCTCTCCTCTCCTACGCTCCCCCCTCTCTCCTCTAGGCATCCTTACCCGCGGCGTCCACACCCCCCACTGCGCATGCACGTCCTCCCCCTCTCTCTCACGCCCCCCCCCCTCTCTCGCCTCGCGACGCCGACGCAGGCAGCGTCTGCTAGCGAGTTTTAAGGTGAAAGCCTTTAATGTCTCATGCTCACGTCCGTCCGGTGTCCGTCCGGCGTCCGTCCGTCCGTCCGTCCGGTGTCCGTCCGTCCACACCCCCCACTGCGCATGCGCCAACCCATTAAAAAAATAAAAATAAAAAACCTCCTCTCCACCTCTAGGCATCCCTCCCCGCGGAGGCCACACCCTCACTGCGCATGCGCGTCGCCTCCCTCCCTCCCCCCCTACGCTCCCCCCTTTCTCCCCCTCCTACGCTCCGCCTCTCTCCTCTAGGCATCCCTGCCCGCGGCGTCCACACCCCCACTGCGCATGCTCGTCTTCCCCTCTCCTACGCTCCCCCCCTCTCTCGCCTCGCGACGCCGACGCAGGCAGCGTCTGCTAGCGAGTTTCTTGGTTGAAAAAACCGACTGCTCTCGCTGCACAACCGTTCACTGGCCACGCCGTATATATGGCAATGGATCTTGACCTGCAAGGTGGTGCCGGTGGGAGATTTCTCCTGTGCGTTGTCGGACGATAAAAAATTCGCAGCGTGCGCGTTAACTAAAAGCGTGTCTCTGTGTCCAGTGCGAGTCTTTTATCTCTCATTGCCCATTAGCAGCGATTCGGATGTTCCAGTAGGAAACGCCGGCCCATCACTGCGTGCTTTGCGCCCCCCCCAGGTTTCTCTCCTGTGCAACGCTGCGATGAGCGCCAGCGTCAACGCCACCGCCAGTGTAAGCGTTAGCGCCGCCCGCTGCTTCGCATCTACACATGGTTCCCTTTAGCGGGAGATGGTGTAATCTTTAAGGCGAAAGCCTTTAATGTCTGATGCTCACGTCCGTCCGGTGTCCGTCCGACCTCCGTCCGGCGTTCGTCCGTCCGTCTGTCTGTCCGTCCGTCTGTCTGTCTGTCTGTATGTTCGTCCGTCCGTCCGTCTATCCGTCTGTCTGTCCGTCCGTCTGTCCGTCCGTCCGTCCATGTCCGTCGGTCCGTCCGTCCATCCGAGCTCTGGCACGGAGCCAGGTGGCCGCCGGGATGCGCATACGGACGCCGGTCACGTCGGACTCTACAGCGCTCGCTCTTTGCTTGCGTAGCGTCGCTGTGCCTAGCGTTTGCAATCATTCTGACCGACGCCGTCTCAATGGACCCAGGCATTCACGGAATACACTTTCCAATTTACAAAGGGTCCGTCAATTTAAGAGCTGGAACGTGGATGGCGTATGCACGATGCGCAAAGCGCGAGAAAATGCTAACGCATGCGAACGGAGGAAGATGAGCCTCGCGTCTCGCTGCGATTCGCGGTAAAAAATTAAAGAAGAAAACACGCACCCATTCGGTTTGTGTCTTATCCCACTGAGAGTGTAAAAGAAAAAAAGACATGGCATAATCAGTGGAGTGGCCACACGCTTTCGCCGAACACACCTTGGAATGTACAAAGTGTCCTTCAATTTTCTTGGTTGAAAAAACCGACTGCTCGCGCTGCACAACCGTTCACTGGCCACCCCGTATATATGGCACTGAATCTTGACCTGCAAGGTGGTGCCGGTGGGAGATTTCTCCTGTGCGTTGTTGAACAATAAAAGTTCGCAGCGTGCGCGTTAACTAAAAGTGGACTGCGGGTCTCTGTGTCCAGTCGGAGTTTTCTGTCTCTCATTGCCCATTAGCAGCGATCGGGATGTTCCAGTAGGAAACACTGTTCCATCACTGGGTGCCTTGCGCCTCCCCAGTTTTCTCTCCTGCGCAACGCTGCGATGAGCACCAGCGTCAACGCCGCCGCCAGTGTAAGCGTTAGTGCTCGCTGCTTCGCATCTACACATGGTTCCCTTTAGCGGGAGATGGTGTAATTTTTTTCTTTTACACTCTCACTGGGATAACACACAAACCGAGTGTGTGCGTGTTTTTTCTTTTTTAATTTTTTACCGCGAATCGCAGCGAGACGCGAGACTAATCTTCCTCCGTTCACATGCGTTAGTATTTTCTCGCGCTTTGCGCATCGCGCAAACGCCATCCGCGTTCCAGCGCTTAAACTGACGGAACCTTTGTAAATTCGAAAGCGTATTCCGTGGACGCAAGTGTCCATTGAGACGGCGTCGGTCAGAATGATTGCAAAGTCTGGGCACAGCGACGCTACGCAAGGAAAGCGCGAGCGCTGTTGAGTCCGACGCGACCACCGTCCGTTTGCGCACCCCAGCGGCCACCTGGCTCCGTGCCAGAGCTCGGATGGACGGACGGACGGACGGACGTGAGCATGAGACATTAAAGGCTTTCGCCTTAATATACTTACGTAAAGAGTGACCAGGTGACCACTCGATCCTTCTCGCGGCCGAGCTTGCAAGGGTCTGAACAACCGCCAGTTGGCGTGCCTAACCTCGCTTCCACTCGTTAGCCAGCACATCTAATAGCCACCTCAGAAGGACCACCGAAACGCACGTTTGGCATTAAACTTTTTCAAAGGAAAAATTTTACTGATGTGCACACTCCTCCACGTCGGCTCTACATCGTGTCCTACAGAGGACGTTTAATGAGCTAGCACAAAGATCAGTAAAGTCTGTATAGAAAGTGTTGTCTTTCTAAATTTATTTTGCACCGTGAATTCAACACGTTCGTATGGTTCAGATGTACACGTATTCACGTAGATAAAGTGTGGGTCTGTAGTCTAGTGGTAAAGACACTCGCCTTCGAAGCATGAGGGCACGGGTTGAAATCCCAGCGTCGGAAAGGAATTTTTCGTTATTTTATTTATTTATGACGGAGACATTACCGGTCTGACCAGCCGCTCTTGGCGCTGAGAGCAGTGCAGTAGCTCGGCCGCAGGCCCTACGGGAGTGTCCGCTCTTTACGAAAGTATGTTTCTCTATGTTTTAGGCGCCAAAAATCGGCAGGCAAAACAATATTTCAGGCACCAAAAACAGGCTGAAAAAAAACGTTTTAGGCCTCCAACATCGCAAATGTAGGCACAATAAATTTTTACATCAATGCAAATAATTTAAAAACGAAGACGAGAGTGGCCTTTATCCACGACAGGGAAGCAAAAAAATAATAAAGCAGCTTCGCACTACGAGTGCCAAGCCTGAGGGAACAGTGGAGCTCGGCGCCCTTCTTTGTTTCTCTTTGTTTCGCTGTCTTTTTTCGTCTCTGTCTTTTTCTCTCATCCCTCTGTTATTTTTATGTCTTTCTTTCTCTGTGGATATATTACTTTCTATTTCTCGCTCTTGCTCTCTCTTTCTTCTTTTCCTTTCTCTCCCGCTCTCTATTTATCTCCTGCTTTCTAGGCCATGCTTTATTCTCTCCCTTCCGCCTTTCCTTTTTTTCTACCCTCACTGCTTTCCTCCTCACCCCACTTTTCTTTCCCACCACTTTGGCATACTATACTACACAATGCTCTCTGCTGGGAACAGCGTATCGGAGACAAGCCGAGGATCATCAACCCCGTTTTTTGATGAAGATGCAAGCTACAAAGTTGTCCTGCCCCGTCTACCAACCGGTAACGACGTTCTGAATTCTGTATTCCTTCATGCGGACTTAGGTGGTCGACCATACCGAGCTCCAGACTTCCGTGACGCTCTGCTTGAAGTGGTGACTACTGCGGACGTTATAGCTGTGGGACAGTATCAAATGAGCTATGTATGGATGGTTACCTGCTCGAGCAGAGTTGCAAAGCAGAAACTTGTCACCCGTGGTGAGCTTCGGGTAAAAGGGCGAAAGTGCATGGTAATATATCCAGAGACCAAGGATACTAAACTAAAGCTGCTATGGCTTCCACCTCACCTTGAACCACGGCGTGTTGAAGAGGCGTTTCAAGCTTATGGTCTGGTCAAGTCCACAGAGAGAGAGAGAGAGAGAGAGATGGAGATGCGCTCGTATGGAGCAGTGGATGACAGCAAACAGGGATGTGGTCTTATAACTCAAGGATGGCATCACCGTAAGCTCAGTACCGCATATTATGACCATCTACGGTCACCAGTGCCTAGTGCTTATTCCTGGGAGGCCTCCTCTGTGTCTTCGTTGCAAGCGAGTGGGACACGTTCGTCGACAGTGCAAAACACCGAGGTGCTTGCAGTGCCATCGCTTCGGACATTTGTCGGATGCTTGCGTTTCGACCTATGCAACCAAGCTTCGTTCTGGCCACTCTAGCAATGAAGAGCCTCATCTGGACCATCTAATAGATGCTACAGAGGTGGTTGACGCGTCCGGTGAGGCAGTGGGTGGCATCAAAGAAGATGAACACTTGTCCGTGGAGCCCATGCCGAGCAGTCACAATTGCGATGCTAAGAGCGCGAGTGAAGACACGAGAGACGAGGACTGTGGCTTGGAAAACCCAAAGGAAAAGCCTGCAGATGAAGAGGGCGTAGAAGAGGCAATGGATAGCTGCCAGACAAGGAAACGCCCGGCGCCCGAAAGTGATGAAGCAAGAGCGGTTGCCTGGGACGCAGCAGAGCAAGCGTCCTCATGCGGACAACGTGTTGTCTCCTTTGGAGGCGGAGGGACGCGTCGCCTGTGCCAGCGTTCTCAAGAAGGTGCCACAAAAAAGTGCGAAGGAGGTAAAGCCACAAGTTCACCTGTGGCTAAAGGTGATCAACAAAAGGTTTAAGGGAGCAAAATGGCTAATGCGCTTACCTTCCCCCTATGTGTAGCGACACTCAACGTGCGTGGCTTGAGAAATGTGAGGCGTCAACGGCAGTTAAACCACGTGCTTAAGCAGCATGACGTTGATGTTGCTGCAGCACAAGAAACCAAGAGTTCGTCGGCTCGAGATGCTAACTTTGCTCTGGAAACTTTTCCAGATTATGATTTGTACATTAGTCAAGCACGTGGTGTTTCCGCTGGATGCTTCTTATTAGTTAGAAAGCAGTTGGGTCACTGCTGTGACATCTCTTTTCATTCTCAAAATTGGAGGTTTGTTTGTGTGTACGCTCCCTTAAAAGGGAATGAAAGGAAGACTTTCCTCCTGTCCTTAGCTTCGTTGCTGAACACTGATAGATATTTGATCGTGTTGGGGGGACTTTAATTGTGTTTGTGACTCTAGGGATCACTCATATTTAACAAATCGTTGCGATGCAAGTGCCGCTTTACTGCAGCAGTTAATGAATTACCATAATCTAATAGATGTGGGAGAGCATGCGCCTTCCTCGCTGAGGTTTACGCATTTTCAAGGCGTCTCTCATGATCGGCTTGACCGCGTGTATATCTCTCTAAGCCTATGGCCTTACGTTCACAACTATGCTGTAAAGCCTATATTTTTCACGCACCATTGTTTAGTGACAGTTTCGTGGGGTCCTCGAAAATTTGGCAAGATTCCTCCAAACTGGGAATTATGGAAGCTCAACGTAGAGCTCTTGCACGAGGAATGTTTCGTAAAAATAGTCAAAGAATTGCTCCATCAGGTAACACAATATCGGCACCTCCCAATTTTTGCTCAATGGGAAATGTTCAAAGAAAAAGTTAAGTACCAAGCGATTGGTATCTTATGCGAGCTAGCCCAAAGAAAAAATGATGAAAAGCGTTATCTTTACGATTCACTTAATAAGCTGCATGCTTTCGAAAGCCAGGAGCCGGGGTTGTACGGAGACGAAATAAATGTAGTTCGTGCACAAATACAGAAACATGACACGGAGGCATACAGAGGGGCAATGATTCGTTCACGCATTACTCGTTTCAATGAAGATGACACCCACCAAAAGAGCACTTGGGGATGAAAAGCGATACGCGCGCTCCAAGCAGATATTGCAAATGGAAGTGTCTCCATATGCACAGACACACAGCAAATAAGAGCCGCATTTGAAGATCATTACAAAAATCTTTTTAGTTCATCTCAGCCTCTGGCTCATTACGAAGAAGAAAAAGCTCGCCGATTCATTGCTCTAATGCCAAATTTACAGGAGGATGATCGGCTCACTGTTGATGGGCCTATAACTAAAGGAGAAATTAAGTTTGCAATTGGAACTTTGCAGAAGAACAAAACTCCAGGCCCAGATGGCCTTAGCGCGAAATTTCACATGAAATTTCAAGAACTTCTAGTGCCTTTTCTTGAGCCACTTTTTAAAGAAGCCTACGAACGAAGTGAACTGCCTCCTTCTTTCTATCAGGGACATACAACTTTGATCCCGAAAAATACCGACAGTGAAGTATTAAAGAGAGTAACTGGGTACAGGCCGATATCTTTATGTAACGTTGATTATAAGATATTTGCGAAAATACTTACGAACAGATTGCAAACAGTAATTACTAAATGTGTGGGTGCCCACCAAACATGTGGAATTCGAGGCCGGTCGATACAAACGAATATTCATATACGCGGTCAGTCCTTGAGTGTATTGATGGTAGCAAGAATCAGGTAGCTCTTCTTGAGATTGACCTTGCTAAGGCTTTTGATAAGCTACGGCACGATTTTTTGTTCCGACTTCTAAGGCATCTCCAACTAGGAGATGTACTGTACAACGGTATATGGCTTTGTTATAAAAGTGCAGCACAAGATTAATTGTGAATCGCACGCTTTCAGGTGTAATACATATAAATTCGTCAGTACGTCAGGGGTGTCCGCTCTCACCTTTGCTTTTTGCAATATACTTGGAACCTCTTTGTTTAACTGTACTGCTTAATTCTGGTATTAAAGGATATAGATATGAAACCGAGGAAATTAAAGTTCTAGCTTATGCGGATGGCATAGCCTTCTTTTGCGTGGATAAACCGAGTGTTCAGGAAGCAGTAAACACTACTACGCGTTTTTGTGAAATTTCTGGATCGAGTATAAATTTCGACAAAAGCAGAGGATTCTGGCTGGGCAAGTGGGCTCTAACTCCTTCGGTGTTTGCAAATATTCATTGGAAAATAACACTCCGGTGCGTTATCTTGGCGTGCCTCTTGATAACTACCGTAATAGCGGTCCTCATTGGACGTCCGCGATAACCACTCTCCGTCGAAAGGTGCCAGTTAACTTGGCAAGGACGCGACCTTTCTATTTTCGCGAGAGCTAAAGCTTGCAAAATCTCTCTTGCATCAAAGCTTGTTTACATTCTACAAGTATTGCACTGCTCTCTTGTACATATTCAGGCGTTTCACAGGTTATTTGCCTGCTTTATTTGGAGTTCATCCTGGGAAGCCATGAGAAGAGACAACCTATTTCTTCCGCTTGAGAAGGGTGGGCTTAGTCTTGTGTATTTGTTTGTACGGCAACTGGTGATGCGGTTTTATCTACCTTAAGGATCTCTGTCACCCGTTTCTTCTGGCTATAATCCGAAACCGTCTTGCTTACCATCTCCCTTTTCTATTCGTAACAACAAGAGTTGCCGAACAATCGCAATTATGGGTTTTTTTAAAAGAGATTGTCGACACTGTGCAGTTTTTGAAAGCTAGATTCACGTTAGAATACTTATACAACGTAGACAGAACGACGCTAACAGCCGCACTGGTGAGCACCCTCTTCCCTGAACCTGTTTACAGACAGCAGTATTTATCTCATTCTGGTGAGGATGTGTTCTCCCGAGTACGTAAAATGTGCATATCACCAGCAGCGAAAACATTTTAGGGGCGAAGCTCCTTAAGCCGTGGGTCGTGCGTCCCCGTTGTTTGTAGCCACCTCTCTTTTAGTATTTGTATATGATGAATATATTTAGGGGTGAAACTCCTTATGGCATTACCTCGGCGATCCTCGGTTGTCCATGCACTCTGAGTAGCCAGTAGGTACTGGATTTCGACCTCCAAGTTAGTGCCGGTGTGAGATGTCTCCTGTGCGTGATTAAACAATAAAAAATTAACAACGTACATGTAAAATTAAAGTCAGCTGCGAGTCGCCATGACTCTCATCGACCCTTTAGTATAAATGCGCCCGATCTCACGTCGTTGATGATGTACTGCGCAGAATTCGCGGAAGATTACCGGTTTACCGCATTCACTCCGTGGATATGGTGTCGTCATCTCCAGTTCTCGTCTCGTTTCCGAGAGGGCGCTGTCCTATAGACATGCGTACAATATGGCGGTTGGGTGAAGGTACGCTAGATGGCGTTGGCGGTGCAGCTGCTCTTCGATTGCGCGGACCGCCGTACGAGTACAGTACGAGTGCGCTTGCCGGATCGTGCTGCTTGGCGGACTATGGACGACGACCGGTCGTTGAAGTTTGAATAAAATTTCACACACACTATCGCTTTGATTACTGCTGGGCGAAACCACTGAAGATTTCACGGTGTAACCATGATTGCTTCAGTCACCATAACTCTCATCGACCCTTTAGTATAAACGCGCCCGATCTCACGTCGGTGATGATGTACCGGGCAGAATTCACGGAAGATTCACGGTTTACCGATGAACCTCCGCAGCTTCGCCCACTCATCATCATTCACTCCGTGGATATGCTGTGTTTTTTCTTTAAGCTACACACCTCCACTTTACCAGTAAAGACGTGGCTTCATGAAAAAGGGATTTACGTGCCCTGGTCTGTAAATTGCAGGCTATGCAATGAGCCTGAAACAATCGAGCATTGTTTTATTCATTGCCGTGATGCATTGCACTTCTGGGACATTCTCAAGAGAACCATCAAAAAAGAATTTCCAATTACATCTCATGGTGTTCGGTTCCTCCCATTCAAAAAGAGCATCAACAATGCTGCGTTATGCGATTTAATCATGTTGCTAGGTCTTCATTCGTTATGGAGAAGCCGCATGATTGACAGACATGCTGAGCCACTTCGCTCGACAAGGTCCGTCTTTCGAGAAAAGCAACCAATGTGCGTAGTGTTGCTAAGACTTTTGACCCAATTCCGGAGTGGCTTGGACTTCTGGACGCTTGTGTTTGTTTACCGGACCTTTGAAGATTTATTGGACTGTGTGAAATTGTGTGTTTTGTGCATGTGGGCGTAATTCTAAAGTGATGAATTCTATTGGAATAGATAACAATATTTGATGGCTTTATTCCCATGTATTAACCCTTTGTTGCATGCTGTCCACTACAGTGGACAAATTTTTGAAATTTTTGGAGCAGCTGTGGTGCCTCTTGGACGCGCATGCGCATATTGGTAACTAAAGTGGACCAAAAGAGTTTTCATTCATCGCATTAGATGGCACCACGATCCCGCGCTTTTTCCTGAACTCTTGTTCAAGAGGGCAGACTCCTACTTTGGCGGATAAGTCAAGTAGTTCTTCACGTTTTTCTCTTATGACACAGATGAAATCGCGATTAGGTATGTTTTATTGAATGCATGCCATAGAAGAAGCATTCGTAGACAAGAGCTGTAAATATTGCGACTTAGCGAAGTGAAGATAATTTTTTAGAACAAGTTTTGAAATATGTCCACTGTAGTGGACACCATGCATGGCGGGAACGCAGCTGTGGTGCGTCCGAGACGCGCATATGCATATTGGTAACTAAAGTGGACAAAAAGGGTTTTCATTCGCCGTGCTAGATCGCGCCACTGTCCCACGCTTTTTCCTGCCCTTTTGTTCAAGTTGGCAGACTCCTACTTTGGCGGGTAATTCAAGTTCTTCACTTTTCTCGTTTCTTATAAAACAGATGAAATCGTGATTTGGTATGTTTTATTGAATGCACGCGATAGAAAAAGCACTCGTAGTCACGAGCTGTAAATATTGCAGCTTAGCGAAGTCAAGATAATTTTTCAAAATAGTTGAATCCCCCTCAGCCCCGCCCCCCCCCCCCCCCATCCCCCTTTAGCCCCCCTCCACTTGAAAAAAAATTCTTGTTACTCTTCTGGTGGTACTGCAGATAATTTTAAATGCGAAGCATTTCTTAGCGAACTTCGGCGACTTTGAGCGTATCTATCTATCTAGCTATCTAGCCGCCTACGACTTTGTGCTCTCCTGGCCGTATCGTTAATGGGATTTATACCAAATTTGGTATGACATAACATGACTATATGAAGAACATAAATGGCTGGTCATATCATGAAAATCATGACTAACTTGTCATGAAAAGTATGATTTACATGCCACGCTCATGGCGCGCTCGCGGCCGTTTCGTTAGCTTGACATATACCAAATTTGGGATTGAGTGACATGACTGTATGGCGAACATAAATGGCAAGTGGTAATATGGAAATCATGACTTCATAAGCGACATGACTTGCATTCCACGCTCATGGCGCGCTCGCGGCCGTTTCGTTAGCTTGATATACACCAAATTTGGTATGAGTGACATGACTGTATGACGAAAATAAATGACAAGTGGTAATATGGAAATCATGACTTGTCATGTGCGACATGACTTGCATGCCACGCTCATGGCGTGCTCGCGGCTGTTTCGTTAGCTTGATATACAGCAAATTTGGTATTGAGTGACATGACTGTATAACGAACATAAGTGGCAGGTGGTAACATGAAAATCTTGGCATGCATGTCATCTACAATGCCATTTACAAGCCACGCTCATGGTGTGCTTGCGTCCAGTTCGCTAGCTTGACATACACCAAAATTGGTATATCGCGACGTGACTGTATGACGAACACAAATGACAGGTCGTAACATGTAAAACATGACATGCAAATTATGTAAAGCATGATTTGCTCCTTCCTGGCTGCTTCGCATTACATCGATTCCCACAGTGCGTGGGATCTGCCGGCTTTTTTGTGTTCATTTGTTCGAGCAAGACAGCTCGACCGCTGAAAAAAAACTTTTGCAGCTTTCACTAATTGAACCTCTTCTGCATGTTGTCCACTGTAGTGGACATTCTGTATCTTATTAAATAAAGCTTTGACTTCAACAAGATTTTTTTTCTGTGCTTTTTCTGAATGCAAAATAACAGAAAACCAAAAGTAAGCGCTGTTTAGATGCGTAGGTTTTTGTCATGCAACAAAGGGTTAAAGAAAAAAAAAGTGCCTGGATAGCCGAGTGGTTACGATGCTCCCATTCGGATCGTGGGTACGCGGTTTCGAATCCCACCTCGCCAAGAAATTTTTTTCGCAAAGGATATCTCTCTTGATCTTTTTTTCTGTATCTTTCGTCATTTCCTTCTCTCTGTACTTGTTCTCTCACCCATCAGAGTTATCGCAGGCCACGCCGGAAAAATCGGCACTCGGGCTCTGAGAGTGGAGCAGAAGGTAACGAAAACGACGAAGGGAAAGAAGAGGCTGAAGAGAGCGCGTGTCGGTTCATGATGATGATAATGTCTCTTTACCCGTCACGGACCAATGCGCGGCTTAAACAGCACCGCTGCTAAAAATTTTCTTGTTTATGATGGCACATAGGTGCCAACAGTTGAACATAGCCGTGCAACTGTCGTTTTTCCCGCACAGTTGGCAGAACACGGTCTCTCCTTCTATTCTGTAGCATAGTGAGTGAAGTGTCCACAGCAGAATCAACACACTGCTTGGTCTCTTTCTTTGCGGCATGGCTGAGAGGGGCAGCTCAGGAGGAGATAGTCACACCGCTAAAAGACCTGATGGGAAGGACGCCTCGTATTGGCAGTGTCTAATCGCGTAGGGTCATTTTCTCCCCTATCGGTGAACACCTTCAGAAGTAAACTACACACAAAACAAAAGCCACGTGTACATAACATGTTTTGTTCTCTTGATCTTCAAACTGCTTTTCCCTGACGGCTCTCCTCGGTTTCGTATTCGCGAACCACTCACGCCATGTCATCGCGGTGGCGTGTAGTGGCAGGCACATCCCACTTCACTGCTGCGAGCGGTTGGTTTCCGGAATTTCGTTGAACTAGAGAACTAGTTTGAACCACATAGAGTTTCGAACGGTCAATGTTGATGCCCGGCAACATGAATAGCGGTCTCTAACTACACTCTAGAGCGAAATTTCAGCTTAACTAGCGTTCATATAGGTTCGAATTTCTAACATAGGCATTTAGAGGCACTTAGGCACAAACGCCAAATATAGGTGTTTATAGGTACTATAAAAACACTATAAAACCCGTTCTTAACATCCAATTCATGCTCGTATATCAAAATGGCGCGATAGGAACGTAAGGAACAAAATAGGCATTTGCCTAAAATCCGGTGTCTAGTAATTACCCTACTTGTAGGGTATTTTCGAAATTTTTCGACCAGCGTAGGGTATACTAGGGCGGTAATACGATTTTCCTATAAGACGTAGGGTAATTCCCACATTTTGCTCCTCATCTATCAGAGCAAAACGCGGATGATGCGCGTGAAATGTCCGATAATTATGTATTCCTAAAGAGATCCCCGAACTATATTTTTCTTTGAATAAAATTGCGACTGTCCTAATTCACATGTCACCAGCATAGGGCACAGACGAAAGATTATGCCTCAAACCCCCCTGTGCTAGCAGTGTTTTTAAATGCGAAGCATTTATTTGCGTACTGTAAGCACTTTTGCGTTTCTATCTACGTATCTATCTATTTATCAATCTATCTATCTATCTAGCCGCCTACGTCTGGGTGCTCTCGTGGTGGCCTTCTTATTGGTGTAGACCAAAATTTGTATGGGAGGGTAAGAAGTATTGACGAATATGTCTGGCTGCTCATGACATGAATAACGTGAAAATCCTGTCGTATCCGTCGTCAAACCCTTTCCTGCAGACATGTGTGGCACATACCCGTATACTACGGATCATGGTAAGCGGGTATGTGCCCGCTTACCATGACCCGGTATTATTTATTATTTGCATTCGTCAGCACAACGCTGCTGACGTCAGTTTTTTCTTAACGCTCTAGCATTTAAGTTACTGATGTCTATCCTCGCCATTCCTGGGCAGATATAAATTGTCAAACACCTGTGGCACATACCCGCTTACCATGACCTGTAGTATACGGGTATGTGCCACAGGTGTTTGACAATTTATATCTGCCCAGGAATGGCGAGGACAGACATTAGTAACTTAAATGCTAGAGCGTTAAGAAAAACTGACGTTAGCAGCGTTGTGCTGTCGAATGCAAATAATAAATATCAGGGTCCCAACATGAATCGAACCCAAGCAATCTGCGTGGCGATCAAGTATTCTACCACAGAGCCACACCAGGTCTCGAAACTGCTTTGGAAAAAGACCCTATGCAGGCGTAATGTTGGTGAAACGTCACTTGTGGTTCCAGTGCTGGCTATCTAATTTTATAAACATTGCATATGTACTCCTATGAGGCAGGCGTCATGTCGGGTTGACGTCAATTGTATACTCAAGCGCCATCCACTGTAGCTGGTCCAAGAACCACTATCCAGCCTCGCAAGCACAAGTGCTACATATCACTTCACCGCTTGTGGTGTTGGTAATATCCATGTTTGTGTTAGCATCGTTACGCAACTGTAAAGAACCGGTTATATGAAACATACTCGACTGTTGAACGTATGCCTGTGCGTACATTTCTACATATCTCTAACGTCATTCGTTGCGTGGTGGCGTTTTTAGTTTTCGCGACGGCCGTTGCTTCCAATTAATGAGGCGAAAGACTTAGACGTCTCATCAAACTCGAGAAGTGACCATCGGCGTGAACGCGATGCAAAGGGTCATACATGATATAACGACATCACCTCATGACATCATTGTGGCGTCACAGTTCGCTAGAATTTGGGACGGCATCACTCTGACATGTCACAGTGTTACGCCAAATGGTGGCGGGGTCACGTGACGTCGATGCGTAGGTGCGCCCATCCCGGAGGCTCGTGATGTGCAGATAGCTTGCCCTGCCCCCGATCTCGGAGTCAGTGCAAACTCGGGCTAGGAGCAGCAATCTTTCGAGGTCGGGGGGGGATCAATAAAGTCTACTGAGAAAAAAATAAATAAATAGTCTTTCGCTCTCTAGTCAGTTTAGGCGAATGCATCAGGGCCCCATGCGAGTTTTTTCGATGACAGTAGGTGACTGATGAAAGAGGGTCTCTTCTCTAACGGGGTGACCTGCGCTCCACCAAGCTGATTATTATTATTATTATTATTATTATTATTATTATTATTATTATTATTATTATTATTATTATTATTATTATTATTATTATTACATTACAGCCTAATATTGCCAGCTGAAGTAAGGTTCTTTTCCTGAAAAAAGAAACCTTATAAATTTACAGCCCAACTTTCAGCGCCTTATCGCAAATTGAATCTTAGTGTTCCCGCTGTTTTTCTGGTTTTCTTTTTTTTTTTTGCTTTGTGCCTATTTTACGGCCATCAACCCTCCAATCGTCTTTTACTCATTTCTATCGCCTACCCGTTAACCTTTCCAATGCTGTCACTAAAGCCCGCCCGAGGCTTCATGTAGGCTCGAGTCTTATCAGATGCCCGAGTGTATATCTCCCCCATTCAATTAAAACATCATGTCCCGTCGTTTCCTTATCTTCCCCACGCATGTGAATTTCCCATCTTTACCAAAACTCGATTCATAACTACGCATTCCAAGGCAACCCGACCTTGCTTCGAACAACAAAGCGCGTCCACTTGAATTATCGTAAAATGTATCCTTGCTTATTTCGTCTTTACCCTTTCGGTAGTTACTGAGAGGTTCCATCGCTGGTATCCAATACATCTTTTCCGCCTCTATGACGTTTGGATTAACGCTCTTTCTTACCATGTCACTTACACTGCGAGCAGTATACTTGCTGATGAACCTCCTACTTCTAGCCCAAATGACTGTTTTGCTACTGTCTCCGAGTTCTTTTTTTTTAAATACGAAGCATTTCTTTGCGTACTGCAAGCACTTTGGCGTTTCTATCTATCTATCTATCTATCTATCTATCTATCTATCTATCTATCTATCTATCTATCTATCTATCTATCTATCTATCTATCTATCTATCTATCTATCTATCTATCTATCTATCTATCTATCTATCTATCTATCTATCTATCTATCTATCTATCTATCTATCTATCTATCTATCTATCTATCTATCTATCTATCTATCTATCTATCTATCTATCTATCTATCTATCTATCTATCTATCTATCTATCTAGCCGCCTACGTCTGGGTGCTGTCGGGATCGCCTCCTTAACTTGATTTTAACCAAAGTTAGTATGGGAAAGTAAGAGGATTTGAAGAATATGTCTGGCTGGTCGTGACTTGAATAACGTGAAAATCCCGTCACGTACGTCGTCGAAGTCATTTCTCCAGGCACGTGTGGGTAATACCCGTATACCACAGGCCGCAGTATTCGGGTATGCGCCATAGGTGTTTGACAATTTATATCTACCCAGGAACGGCGAGGACATATATTGGTAGTTTAAATGCTACAGCTTTAAGAAAACCTGACAATGGCAGCGTTGACCCGACGAATGCAAAGAAAGATAGCAGCAGGAATCGAACCCAAGCAATCTTCGTGGCAATCAAGTATACAACCACAGAGTCACGTCAGGTCTCGAAACTGCTTTGGAAAAAGGCCCTGTGCAGGCGTAATGTTGGTGAAACGTCAATTGTATTTGCATTGCTGCCTATCTAATTTTCAAAACATTTCATATGTACTCCTATGATGAAGCAGTCATGTCGGGTTAACGTCAATCGTATACTTAAGCGCCATCCACTGAAGTTGATATACGTAGCACTATCCAGGGCTACCAACCTCGCAAGCACAAGCGCTACATATCAGCTTACCGCTTCTGGTGTCGGTAATGCCCATGTTTCTGTTGGCATCGTTACGCAACTGTAAACAACTGGTTATATCAAACGTATGCGATGGTTCAACGTATGTCTGTGCGTACAACATTTGTACATATCTTTTGCGTCATTTCGTAACGTTTCGCTTGATAAAAAAATTACAACCCAGTCATCTTACCTCCCCATGCTTCGCATAACATCGATTGCCACAATACTTGGGATCTGCCAATTTTTTTTTTTTTCCAATTGTGATTGAAGTATCTTGCCGTATACGAACACCGAAAGGTTTTTTTCGTCCTATCTTCTGTCTTTCATGTTCCTAAGTCTCTATGCGACACTAATTTTCAAACCGCTGAAGCTGCTACCGACTTCTCCCCCACACGTTTCCATGTCGTACAGTGCAGTATTGCCTGTACTTTATTATTGTTACAGTGCGCTATTTTAGGCGTACGGTAAAATGTAGGGTAATCAAAGAAGTTGTGTAGGGTAATGTAGGGTAACTTTGAAAGTGACGTAGGGTATTTTTCAAAAATTGGTTGGCAACACTGTGGTGTACTCGAACACGTTTGATGTAGCACAGTACGACACTCGGATACGAGAATGCACGTATAGACGCAACACAGGGCTACTTGCAACAACACGTTTATTTTCAAAACCACGGACAGTTCAGCACGTGGGATGGCTCAGAGGCATGCGCGACAATGGTCACTCTACCTAAACGAAACCATGTCACATAATACCGTGTATCAGCAACTCCTATTATGGTTTGCAAGTGATTATGGTTTTAAGGACACAGGGCTGGGTCAGATTACGAAAAAAATAAATCGAAATTTATATTTTTGCTTCTTTGGAACGCTAAGGCCTTCCTTAACATTATCAAGTGCCCCATACATTTTTGCGCGTTTTGAGTGAGCCAGAAGGACCAGGCTTTCGAGACCAACTGAAAAGCAACCAAGCCCCTTTTCTCAGACCGTGCACAACCTGACCTTTCTGCATCAAGTGAATTAAAAAAAAAAAATAGAAACTGACATTTCTCTGAGCTCGGCAGGTTTTTTTAAAAAAAAGTATTCCGGCCACTTAAAGGCACATGATGCAGTTTTTTCGAACACGCGTGGCAGTTACCGAGTCCACTTGCCTTGCATGTGTGATACGGGCATGGAGACACAGTTCTGCGGATTTATCTTGACTGAAGTTGCGCCTTGGTTAATTTACTTGGGGTGGCAAAAGATACTCTCGTGTTGACAAATCAAAGAAACTGTTTAGAAAATGAAATATAATTGGAAATCGACACGTTTCGGCTACTAACAGAAACGAGACCGGCAGTACTTATGCGTGCACTTCAAGTAAGCTTTCTCCTCATTCCACATCGCCGAAAAGACAAAAATGTGGCTTGTAGTGACAATAACTACGCTTTGATTGATCTGGGGCTTCTACAAACCGTGATTAGGAGTCACTGTGCCTGCGCAGAATGCGGGGGGAACTGTGGCACTCCTAGAGAACACAACGGATCGTGTTCCTTGGAATGTCAACCCTCAGAACTGCCACTTTTGAAACCATTCTAATTTTCGAAAAAGGCCTGCATGACTCGAGAAAACATTCTCGAGGTCATTTGGAATATCACTGAGGCGCAACACTGTGATATGGTTGGGTTAGATCGACCGCCATTGACAGTATTTCACCAATAGAGAGACAGAAGACATGAAAAAAAAAGAAAAAAAAAGAAAAAAAAAAAACAAGCCAGGGAACCAAGAAAGCAAAAGAAGCGAAAATCTCAGTCTGAGGGTGACTTAATAGCCAGTTGCTACTAATTGAATTGTTCAGTACTCCTTCTTTCTGAGAAAAAAAAAACATGAAATAAATTTGCTTTTCATCTTAAACTCTCAATATCTCGAAATCAACATTTTTGTTACATTTGCCCCATTATCGGAGCCACTTGACAAAACTGAAGGCTCATTTTAAGGCGAAAGCCTTTAATGTCTCATGCTCACGTCCGCCCGTCCGTCCGCCCGTCCGTCCGTCCGTCCGTCCGTCCGTGCCCTGGCTCGGTGCCAGGTGGCCGCCGGGGTGCGCCAACGAACGCCGGTCGCGTCGCTCGCGCCTCGCTTTGGACTCTACAGCGCTCGCGCTTTGCTTGCGTAGCGTCGCTGTGCCCGGCGTGCAAAAATGTCACCACTTCAAACGAAATTGTAATTCTAGTTCTATTGCAAGAAGAGACGTCGAGGAATAAAATAAAACAAACCGGAACGCTTTACATGTAGTAGTTTCCGAGAAAATGGGTCTTGAATAAGGCTTAAAATACATGGGAGGTCACCCAACAATTTGTGGTTCTCAGCATAAACTAGAAGTAGAGGGTCTATTATGCCTATACAGATATGAAAAGTGGCCCGTAAAAGAAAAATTCGGCAGATCAGACGTACCTCAGGAATCGATGTCATGCGAAGCATGCGGAGTGTGGTGACCTTGGTGTAAATTTTTTTGTTGAGCGAAACGTTACGAAATGACGCTACACATATGTACAAATGTTATACGCACAGACATGCATGTTGAACAGTCTCATATGTTTTATATAAGCAGTTGTTTATATTTGCGTAACGATGCCAAGAGCAACACGGGTATTACCAACACCAGAAGCGGTAAGCTGAAATGTAGCGCTTGTGCTTGCGAGAATGGTAGCCCTGGATACTGCTACATAGACCAACTTCAGTGGATAGCGCTTACGTATACAACTGACGTTAACCCGACCTGACGCCTTTATCACTGGAGTACATATGTAATGCCTATAAAATTAGATGGACAGCACTGCAACCACAAATGACGTTTCACCAACATTACGTCTGCATAGGGTCTTTTTCCAAAGGAGTTCCGAGACCTGGCTTGGCTCTGTGGTAGAATACTTGATTTCCACGCAGAATGCTTGGGTTCGATTCCTGCTGCGACCATAACATATATTCTTTGCATTCGTCGGGTCAACGTTGCTGATGTCGGTTTTTCTTGACACTGTCGCATTAAAATTACCAATGTCTATGCTTGCCGTTCCTGGGTAGACGTAAATTGTCAAACACCTGTGGCGCATACCCGCATACTGCGGCCCGTGGTATACGGGTATGTGCCACACGTGTCTGGAGGAAAGGGTTTGACGTCGTACGCGACGGGATATTCACAATATTCATGTCATGACCAGACCGTCATAATCGTCAAACAGTCTTACCCTCCCATACTAATTTTGGTCTACCCCGAGTCAAAGAGGTGATCACGAGAGCACCCAGACGTAGGCGGCTAGATAGATAGATAGATAGATACGTAGATAGAAACTCTAAAAGTGTCTTCAGTAGGCAAAGAAATGCTTCGCATTTAATATTTCAGTGCGAAACAGGCCCTAGAAGTCACCAGCTGTAAATCCCGCCCATCGCCGGCGACCGCCATTTTGCCTTGGCGCCTGTGACGTCACGTCCAGGAAGGAGCGGTGCCGTCGTCTTCTACCACGTTTCAGCCACCGTAAATCGTTAAATTTCAGTACCAAGCAGAAGAAAGCTCAAATATCTCAATTTCACGCGCTGCTGACCACGGAAAAACATCGTTCGCCGGAATGCACACACTCGCACAGCCAGCTGCTTGTTACTTCACGGCTCGCGAGTGCGCCAGTGTTGCCCGACTCTCAGGCCGCTCGCTTGTTAGTAAAAATATTCAATTATAAATGAAGTGCTCGACCAAAGGCGCTAAAATTTCTCCAGCTTATTTGTGAATGCTCTAACACAGATTATGATCGCAAATTGGGTGCCATGGCCCCCTTTGAGCGGTATGGTTTTAAAAATAAACATGTTGTTGCTAATAGCTTTGCGTAGTGTCCATGTGTGCCTTCTCGTGTCCGTGTGTTGTTTTGCGCTACATCGAAGCTGTTCAAGTGATTCACCAACAAGCCCACACTGCAACCCTTGTCCTTTCTCACGCTGGTGCCTTTTGTAGGGACAGTTGCATCCGACTCTCCCATGGAAGAGTATGTAAGGCTCTGAACAGTGCACCTTTCATTATAAACACCACTTTACTGACGTCACTTCCTTGACAGATATGATGTCAGTGAATTCTAGGTGAAGCCCAGCATAAAACCATTTCGTGTTAATAATCGGCTAAGAGGGTGCTACTATAATGCACAACGTTGTTAATATTCCCACAATATATTACTTTCTTACTATTACGCGAAACTTTGTAACCATGCCCTTGAGAGCGTGGTCATCGTGCAGTATTAACGTTCTTTCTTTATGTATATATACAGACTTACAAGCTGCAAGCTTACACATACAATCTCTGGCGAATAAAGAATGTCTCTATGGACATACCGGGCATTGACTCACAGATTACCGTGGATAGAGTCCGTACAGATATAGTTCATCCGGTTTTCTAGGTCCGTATCGGCAGCAACAACAACAGCAACGACGACAACAACAACAACAACCTTTACGTTAGAAATACTCGCGAAAGAAAATTTCAGACAATCATGACTCTGCCCGAATCATTACAGAAGGCGTCAAGCCAATGGTAAAGTGCACTTCGGAGAGAGTATTCACGATAGACGAGATTTCTTGTTTCAGCCCCTATTCTTTAACGCACGGCTTTTGTTACTGTGTGACTCCCTTCTTGCGTCAATGGGCGGTGAAACTGTGTTCGTGTTCATACGGAGGGGTTATGAGAAAGGGGGCAGCCGGCGCTTCATGAAGGGCGCGAACATCACCCGCATATTCATTCATTGAAAAGAGAGAGAGGGAGAAAGACAGATGTTGCGCTGACGAGAAGGAGTAAACGCTCGCTTTCAAGTACAGAGGCCACCGCCAAAGGAAGTCAGCCTTCCTTTAATAACCACTTCGCTAGCCGTGAGTTGCGAGTCCCTTGACCGAGGAGCCAGAGCAGCTTTCGAGATTGTCGACTCGGCGACGAAAAGACGAAGTGCGCGAGAAACGAGCGCAGTCGGTTACAGTGGCGCAGGGGCTCTTGCTTTGCCTATTCGATTACGCCCCGGCGTCGAAACAGTATAACTGCGTTACAACCTCCGGACATCGCGGGAGTCGAAATCGGGCAGATCCGAACATCTCGTCCCATCGCCTCTCGCTTGGCAACCACGCATGGGAAGCTTCGGGGGGGACGGGGGGCTGGGCTCCTTTACGATTCTGCCGGCTCCTTACACGCTGGAGGAAGAGTGGGTACGACCAAGTGAGATGGAGAGACACCGCGCACTGCGTCTCCATAATTATGTGCAGTGCAGCCGAGGCTACGCGACCCGTAGGTCGTATATGGACTCGACAAACGAGCTGCTAGTCCCCGAGAAGAAAGAAAGCTAGTCCATAGTACGTCGCCGATTGGTCCGTGATCCTTCCCTTTTAGTGACGTCACGTGAGCGATAACTAATGACGTACGATTGACGAGACTTTCTTTCGGGTTCTAGTCTCTAGTTGGCCGAGGGACCGAGTAACTTCGAATGCAGTGCACGGAGTACGGTGAGATGTGTAGTGAAGATCGCATTCGGCAGCTCCGGGAAAGCGAGCTCTCAAGATCGGTCCTCGAAAGGGTGCGTGCATAGGTACATATACGCGCTCCTGTCTTTCTAGGACGGTGCAGTGTTGTTCGAGCTGTGAGGCGTACTCGGGCGTTCACTGTACAAGGCGCGGCGAAAGATAGTGCCGCGTTTTCCCCGGTGCTTGCAGCACCTGCCAACCGAGAAGTTAGGCGATTTGATTTCGCTGCGCGACGAGTGAGTGAAACTTTATATCGTGAATCGCGACGCGCTAGCGTAGTCGAACTAACAGGGCGCACAAGACGGTGACTATCGCTGAACTCGAAAATAGTGTTAGCATGGGATTGCGGTTTGGGCTAATCCTCAACTAAACATGGGATTAGACTTGAAGTGAGGCTCATGTTCTCTAAATGTGCAAGGTGTCTATTCTGCGTCGCTGGTAACGAATAGATTAAAACAATTTCAGGTACAGTTGCAAAATTTTTAATAATATGACGTGGTTAAAATTAATCCTGACTTCCTCAACTGCCTCATAATTATGTCGTAACTTTGGCACGTCGAAACCCACAATTTAGTTATATTTAACTTTTTTTTGTCAGAGCTTGAAAGCGCTGTTTGATGTGGCACATTGTGCAGCATATTCTGCTCAATACTGTCGAGGCGGCGAGCACATCACCAACAAGAATTAAGCATGATCTTAACTGCACGAGCGATGAAGATGTCTACACGCGTTCCAAAGCGATTGGAGTGATTTCGGCAGCGCCGCAATTTGTTGCAACTACAGGGCGTAAAAGGTGTACCCCCTGGAGCCTTGTATTGAAGACGTGCGGGATATCACAGAGTCCACGGCTTCCTTAGGAGCGGCACGAACACGTTCTGACAGACGCTAGCACAAGGAATGTTCGAGCGTCGGCCAAAGTGCATCGGTGAAGCAAGGCCTTCCCTAGTGACGTCAGAGCTCAAAGTGCGTATGCATTGCCTCATATTCGTTGTGTCACAAGCGACGTAACGTTTGTTCCAGAAACGCTGCTTTGTACTCGGGATATCCGCAAAGCAATAGGTGAACTGCCAATCCCGCTGACAAGCTGCATCGTCCTGGCGCGCTGCGTCAGGTCCCATCCGCCTGAGAATTAAACACTCCAGCTTTGCAAGCAGCAACTAGCGACACGCGGGATATTTCGCTCAACAGTCGAGCTTTGGGGCCTTGAGCAGGGTACTATAGACGTTCTATATTAGAGCTGAAGCTAGTGCCGCGCCGCCAGAGGACGCAGGCCTACAGATACGCGGATCCGGTCGCGCCGTATCCAGGTTAAATGTCACGGCTGCCTCTAGTACGCTAGATACGCAATAACCTCGCCGCATTTCGAGAAAGCGGGTTTCGGTGTCCGATTGGAGTGGCTCCCGCGTATAGCCATTGCGACGTGCCTGGCAACAAGTAGACCGCCAAACATGCGGCAAGCGTGTACAGTATCTGTCGCCAACGATGCTACAGCGAAGACACTCTTCGTGCAAGTCTCTGTCCTTCTCGTGAATGGGTCATCACGATGGTACCTATCATTGGCGGTCGAGGCTGTAAAGATAGTGGGCGCATTTCGGTAAAATGCCCCGGAAAAAGTTGAGCAACATTGAGCTCGCCATTCGTTGTAACCTCGTACGAATGCGCCCCCCGACCATAGTGGTGCGCGCACGGCAGTTGCACCGAAGTATATGGTATTTCGTGACCGCGGCGCTCGCGGTGTTACGGCGGTCGCGTGTCGCGACAGCGGGCGATGGAGGCAAGCGCTTAGGCAAACGCGTCGCTCTCTCGCCGGGAAAACTGCAACGGCTGTGACGAAAGGGGGTACCTTGCCGAGCGCGATGCTTTCGCAACACCGCGAGTGCCGCACCTGGTGCGCTTATGCGCCGAGGCGCTCCTATCGATGGTCCCGTGGTCGCTACCACGCAAGAGAGAGAACTTGTGAATTCTTCTCAAAAAAAAAAGAAAAAAGGCCCGCGAAGCTTGCATGAGAACTGCAGATACATTAATTTTTGCTTTTCGTGTAAACAATGTTCGCCGATTGGTTTATATATATATATATATATATATATTTAGTGTGGGCATTTATAAGACACTTCTTCATCATCTGTACATAACCATCATCACATGGTGTTCTTCATCTTCTTCGTTTGTGGGGACACATCTTGAGTTTGTTCTGTGCCTCGGATGTGACTGTTTGGCCACGTCTTCCAGGCCTAATAAAGACGTGTAAAGTGTTACGTTACAAGTGGTGGAGAGTGCGCCTCGATTCCCCATACCTCTCGCCCGCTTTACCTCCTGGAGCTTCGCTCAGGTCGCCGTTTGGGCCACTTGTCCACCAGTATGTCGCAGGACGAACCCTCAACCACTTCATCTACCATTCCGGCTGCGACTGCCGCAGCTCCTCACTCTTGGATCGTCAGCGGACCCCATCGTGATCCCCATCTGTTCGCTGGACTTCGCAATGAGGACGTGGAAGATTGGCTGGTCCAATACGACATAGTGAGTGCCGCGAACCATTGGGACGATCCGCACAAGCTCCGCCACGTCTCCTTCTACCTCACAGACGTGGCGAAGACCTGGTTTTTTAACCACCATATTGACTTTCCCGACTGGAGCGCTTTCAAAGAGCGTCTCCGACAAGTCTTCGGTACTCCGGCGGTTCGATCGAGCCTGGCGAAGAGGACGCTGGACACTCGCAAACAACAACTCGGCGAGTCTTATACCTCGTATATCGAGGACGTTCTCTCGCTCTGTCGACGCGTCAACGCTGCCATGGCAGATTCAGAGAAAGTGCGTCATCTTCTCAAAGGCATTGGGGCTGTTGCCTTCAATGCTTTGGCCGTAAAGGACCCGACTACCGTCGCTGATGTTGTAGCTACATGCCAGCGCTTGGACGAGCTCGAATCCGCACGGTTGCAGCCGGACATCTCTGACAACCCCACAACCGACCCTTCGTTTCGAGCCATGATCCGCACAATCATAAGAGAAGAACTGCAGTCGCTCGGCTTTTCAGCAGGACCGTTTCCTTCTGCTACCTCCAGTAGTAACCTGCGTGACGTCGTTAAGGAGGAGTTGGCGGCTATGACTGGTGCTGCGTATGCAGAGCCTCTTGTACCTAAGCTCCCACCAACTTACGCGCAAGTCGCCGCGGTTACTCCAGCCGTTGTTCCATCGATGCCACCGACGCCGACACAACCGCACCTGGCTTCCATAGCTTCCAGTGCACACAATCAGCCTTACTATGCACCACCGACGCCAGCACACATGGCTTCCATAGCGCCCAGCGCACACAACCAGCCTTATTATCCACCATGGCGCCCTACGCGACCTACCTGCTACTATTGTGGATATCGTGGACACATCGCGCGTGTCTGTCGCAAGCGTCAGCAAGACGAGCGTCGCGGGTTTGACACTTACGAACGGGACGACTTTGCGACGGGGCCCACTTTCCAGCCCCGTCCTTACGCTACGTCTTATGGTCGCTCTCCCTCTCCACCTGCGACGCCCGAGATGGCTCCTAACTACCGTGGCAGCAGGCGTCGGTCACCGTCACCTCTTCGTCGCTCTACGTCGCCACTGCGACCACCCTCTCAATTCGTCGACCGTCGCCCGGAAAACTAAACTGTGCAGCTTTTGGAGGAAAAGCTGCATTTAGCGAAGTAAGAGAAATTCCTCCAGCGCGTCCCCATAACATGATATCTGTTTTAGTAGAAGGCATACAAGTGGAAGCATTAATAGACACCGGTGCTAGTTTGTCAGTTATTCACCGTGGTTTGTGTGCGCGTCTCCGCAAGGTTACTACACCCTACGATGGACCTACGTTGCTCGCTGCTCAAGGGGACGCCATTCGACCTTCCGCCATGTGCACTGCCCGTGTCTACATTGATGGACTTCTGCATCATGTACAATTCGCAGTGCTTAGTTCGTGTGCCCAGCAGCTCATATTGGGATGGGATTTTCTTTCAACGGCGTCCGCTTCCATCTTCTGCCGGCAACGTGTTCTCCACATGAGCGATACCACCCATTCACTTCACACAGACGACGCACCACTTCGTTTTTTTGCTGCAGAAGACACTGAGCTACCTCCGCGTAGTCAGCGAATTGTTGCAATTACGTCTGATGTCATTGACCATGGCGATGTGCTCGTACAACCATCTGCACGCTGTCTCACCAAAGGGATAGCCTTCGCATCAGGGCTGGTTCGTTTCGACGATAGCTTCGCATTCATTTGTGCAACAAATCCGACGTCTGAAAAAATTCTGGTTCCGAAGGGCATAACGTTGGCTTGCGTCACTACATCGGAGCCTCTCTCTGTGGTTACTCTTCAAGAGGCTTCCCCTGAAGATTCCTCTGTTGGACGTTCCGCATCCATCTCCGCCCTTAAAACTACTACCAGCTCCGACCTTGCCCCATCGCAGACACAACAGTTGCTTGCCTTGCTGACCAAACATGAAGCGTCGTTTGACGTACATTCCTCTGTATTGGGACAGACGTGCGTCACCACGCATCGGATCGAGACAGAGGGTACGTCCATCATTCGTCGTCGACCATATCGCGTATCTCTAGCCGAGCGGAAGGTCATCGAAAAAAACGTTGACGACATGTTCCGACGGAAGATAATACGCCCCTCTGCTAGTCCATGGTCATCTCCTGTCGTCTTAGTTCGAAAAAAAGACGGTTCTGTGCGGTTCTGCGTAGATTACCGGGCGCTAAACAAGATCACGCGCAAGGATGTATACCCTATGCCACGTATAGACGACGCCTTGGATTCGCTACAGGGGGCCGAGTACTTCTCGAGTCTAGACCTACGTTCAGGATACTGGCAGATACCGATGCACGAGGACGATAAAGAAAAAACGGCGTTTTCAACACCAGATGGACTTTACGAGTTCAATGTAATGCCCTTCGGCCTCTGCAATGCGCCCGCAACATTCGAGCGCATGATGGACGCCGTTCTGCATGGCCTGAAGTGGAAGACTTGCCTGTGCTATCTGGACGACATTGTTGTTTTCTCGTCAACCTTCTCACAACACCTAGACCGTTTAGACGAAATACTGACGTGCCTCACTAACGCTGGCCTTCAGCTGAACACGAAAAAGTGCCGTTTCGCCAGCAAGACAATTAAGGTCTTAGGCCACATTGTGAGTAAGGACGGCATTCGTCCTGATCCCGAGAAGGTTTCGGCCGTTCTTCATTTTCCTCGTCCCGAAAGGAGCAAAGACTTACGCAGCTTCCTTGGCCTGGCTTCCTACTTCCGCCGATTCATACGAGACTTTGCCTCAATAGCGGCACCTTTGCACAAATTACTTGGTTCCGGTGTTCGCTTTGAGTGGTCTCCCGACTGCGAAGCAGCGTTTAGCCATCTTAAAAACGCCCTCACATCTGAACCAGTTCTTCGCCATTTCCACGAAACAGCACCAACACTCCTGCGCACTGACGCTAGTGGTCACGGCATCGGTGGTATTCTGCTACAGCGAGATGAGTCATCACGTGAGAGGGTCGTCGCATATGCAAGCCGCGTAGTGACCAGCGCCGAGAAGAATTACACCATCACAGAGCAGGAGTGTCTAGCTGTCGTTTGGTCAGTGAAGAAGTTTCGACCGTATCTATATGGCCGTCATTTTACCATCGTAACAGACCACCATGCCTTATGTTGGCTTTCCACACTCAAGAACTTATCAGGACGCCTTGGTCGCTGGATTATACGTCTGCAAGAATACGACTTCACTATTATCTACAAGTGCGGTAGGAAGCACCAGGACGCAGATGCGCTTTCTCGCTGCCCACTTCCGACGGCACCGTGCATTGGTTCCGCTACTGACTTCAACGATGAACGCTCGGACGGTCCTTCCACATCTGTTTCGTCCTTGGCCGCTATTGATCAGATTCCGCCCGACGATCACGGCTCGATCATAACGCACCAACGCGCCGACTCTTACTGTAGGCGCATAATAGATCGTCTTCAGGGAAATTGCCGGCCGCCAAATGCCCGTCTTCGTCGACAGCTGACGCAGTTCAAGCTCAACAACCGCGTTCTTTACCGTCACATCTATCACCCTGACGGCCAACGCTGGGTACCCGTTCTGCCTCGCTCTCTTCGAGCTGATATCCTCAAGGCTTGTCACGATGACATGACTGCTGGCCACCTTGGTTTCCAGAAAACGTACGACCGCATTAAAGGTCGCTTCTACTGGTCTGGCCTATCCGGCAGTGTAGCAAAGTACGTCGCCTCCTGCAACCTTTGTCAGCGCCGACAGCTTCCGACATCACCTCAAAGCGGCGAGCTGCAACGACTTCCATGTCCATCGGCACCATTCGAAGTCGTTGGCATTGATCTGTATGGTCCTCTTCCAACGACTCCCACTGGCCATCGTTGGATAGTGACAGCTGTCGACCACTTGACACGATACGCTGAAACATCCTGCGTGACTTCGGCTTCCGCTTCTGAAGTGGCTACATTTATGCTTGAATCCTTAATATTGCGCCATGGTGCTCCTCGTGTCATCTTGAGCGACCGTGGTGAAGCCTTCCTTTCGCAAGTTGTGGAAGAATTGCTCAGAGCCTCTGGCACCACCCACAAAACAACCTCCAGCTATCACCCTCAAACCAACGGGCTGATTGAGCGATTTCATCGCACTCTCTCCGACATGATAGCCATGTACATTGAGTCATTCCACACAAAATGGGACGCAATTTTGCCGTTCGTAACTTTTGCCTATAATACGGCTGTACAACGCACAACTGGCTACTCGCCATTCTACCTGGTTTATGGCCGATCACCGTCTTCTCTTCTTGACGTCTCCTTCTTGACCGCCCCTGTTACTCCATCTGCATCCTCCTGTGAACAATATGTGTCTCGCCTCCGCCACTGTCGCCAGCTCGCTCGAGTCAACACTGCGGCAAGACAACAGGACCGCAAGAATCTGCATGACGCATCTCACAGCGCCGTGTTCTTCCGCCCCGGCGACGAGGTGCTACTCCGGACACCAGTTCGCACTCCTGGCTTATGCGAGAAGTTTCAGTTTCGGTTCCTCGGCCCATACACAGTCTTGGAGCAGACCTCCCCTGTGAACTATCGCGTCGAACCCGTTATTGCTCCAATTGACCGGCGCCGTCGCGGTACCGAGATAGGGCATGGCTCGCGTATGAAGCCTTTCACAAGGCGTTCTCCGCACCTTTAAGTTGCGGCCAGGATGGCCGCTCACACGCGGGGGGAAATTAGTGTGGGCATTTATAAGACACTTCTTCATCATCTGTACATAACCATCATCACATGGTGTTCTTCATCTTCTTCGTTTGTGGGGACACATCTTGAGTTTGTTCTGTGCCTCGGATGTGACTGTTTGGCCACGTCTTCCAGGCCTAATAAAGACGTGTAAAGTGTTACGTTACAATATATATATATATATATATATATATATATATATATATATATATATATATATATATATATATATATATACATATATATATATATATATATATATATATATATATATATATATATATATATATATATATATATATATATATATATATATATATATATATATATATATATGTACGCTTTTCTACAGGAGGGCTAGCCTCTGTCAATCTGACAATTACTCCATATGTTCGTCTCATCCACTGTTCAAGAATCTTCCGGCCAAATGTCCACAAGTCTATATTACGTACGTATTCCAGGTTGGAGGTACGAAAATTACCTGCGCGCTATTTTAAGTCGTTCGTCGAACATCGAAGATCTACTGCACAGACGCGTACCGACATCCTCTTTGTTTGCAGGCTGTCTGACAAAGTCTTTAGTTCGCGTGAACTCAGTGGCCATGAAGTAACATTTTGCGTAGCTGTAAGCGGGGGATAAAGTTTCCTCACGCTTTGTCGAGTGGCAGCGATAGTATACGCGCTAATTTCGTACCGATTAAACTATCCTAACATAGGCATCGGCTCTGTTGCCTCCAGACGTCTCTCGATAGAGCATGGCTCTGCAAGAAAAACTGCACTAAAAAGCCTGCCTTTTAAATGCGGAGCATTTTATGGGACCGGGCTGTCGAATGCTGTCGTTGTCTGATGTAATCTGGCGTAACGCTGGTAAAACAACGTATATCATATATATGCATCTGTTGCATATTGAGCGCGCGCTCGCACCGAAATGAAGTCTTCTTCCTCTTGTTCTTCGGGCGGCTTGATGATGACATTAAGTTCGGGGCATTTCAGGGGCCCGGGCTGTCGTGTGCTGTCGTATGTTGCCGTCGCTTGGCGTAAGGTAGACAAAACCGCGAATAAAAAACAGAAAAATAGGGGAAGCAAGAGAGAAATAGAAAGAAAAAGAGAGGGGTAGAATAGGACGAAAAATAGAAATAAGTAGAAATAGAGAGAGAAAAAAAAAGATAGAAAAAAAACCGGAAAGGAGAACAAGAAAGAAGAAGCAGAGGAAATAAATCGAAAACTGAAGAGAAACGAAGAATTAAGGCAGCCCAGCTCCTCATTTTCTTCAGGCTTGGCACTACTAGAGCGAAGTTTCCTTAATTTTCTTATCTTTACACGCCGTCAACTGGAAGCGCGGAGTACCCGTGTTTCTTTACGTTGTGAACTTATGTATTGGACATTCTTGAGAGCCTGCCTACCTCGTGACAGACGCGAGCGGGAGGGCCACAAGACATACTTAGGAACATCCCAAAGGATAAGTGTGCATGATGAAATAATTCAACGAACGCACTCACAAAAATGTCGAAAAAGCGAGTGCGCTGTAAGACACTGAGAATACGCAACCAAATAAAACGGCAAAATGAACGCAGTTAGGCCTATACGCATAAGCAAAATGAAGAAATCTGAAGAGGCGGTTCAGCAGTGTGTGAATATCTGCACAGATAGTATATACGTTTTAAATGTCACAACGTACGGTACAGAAGTGGCAAGAAAGAGGAAAACAGAACTCAAAAGAACGCACGCGACACAGTAGTGGAATCAGAGATAATTAAATAACTGCGTCGGGGGGCCGAATTTTTTTTGTTATTGTGCTAAGAAGAAAAAGAAGTCGTATACGTACTTGAGAACGTTGGCTTAAAGGATTATTTATGCCTTGTTCGGCACTCTCTAAGTTGATTTGAATTCAGACTTAGGTACAAGATGTTGCTGTTAATAAAAATAGAAAGAAAACGGGAGAGATTAAATTTTATTTAGTCGTAATTAGCTTTTATACGCTCGCGTACACTTGATTGTTCTATCGGAGCAGGGCATTCGCGCAGTACTGCTGCGGGTTTGTTCAAATTTGTTTGAAAACAAAAAAGAAGACGTTAATTTCCGGGTGCGATGCTCATCGTAGTTTACAACTGATAAGCAAAGCTTGCAATCTATTCTTTCTCAATGAGCGTGTTCTCACTTCAGTCTGATAAGGTAATGAAGACGCGAAAAATTGGCAGATTGCCATCCCTGATAAGAAAGGTGAAGTCTCAAATATTATTTAAGTCCTGGGGGGCCGTTTGTACGACTGCTCGGAAAGGAATGTTCAATGTTCACTTTAACTCTACTAGCACACAAAAAGTCGCAGTTTCACCGAAAGCGCGAAGCAAGGAATGCGATAGCAAGAAATTGCAATGTCACATGAAGACCGACAAGCAACTCGATACTTGCAGCGTACCGCTGAAGCGCAAAGAAGGACGCTCAAAAAGAACGCACAGGTACACACAGGATAAGCGTGAGCAACTGTCACAGTTGTTACGCCGTTGCGTTTGAGCAACGCGCTGCAAGTGTCGACTATGCAGAACCCGACGTACCTAGATATATCTTTTTTTAACTGCGGCGCGCGAAGTGACCGCTCTGCATCGCCTGCCACGCGGTGGTGTCTCAGGCGTACGTGGAGACCGGTTACTGTGTATGGTTCCTTGCGGTAGCATATGCAGTAACTCTATATGTGCCCGGTGTTACTT